>UELX01002058.1:0-35136 GCA_900480035.1 Eupelmus urozonus
GTTTGAATATTGTATCGATATTGTTTCAATATTCCATCAATATTGATTCAATATTTTATTGCTATATTCTTTCAATATTTTATCGATATTCTTTCAATATTTTATCGATATTCTTTCAATATTGTATCGATATTCTTTTAATATTGTATCAATATTTTTTCAATATTGTATCGATATTCTTTCAATATTGTATCGATACTCTTTCAATATTGTATCAATATTGTTTCGATATTGTATCGATATTGATTTAATATTGTATCGATATTGTTTCAATATTGTATCGATATTGTTTCAATATTGTATCGATATTGTTTCAATATTGTATCAATATTGTTTCAATATTGTATCAATATTCTTTCAATATTGCATTAATGTAAAGTCAGTATCATTAATTTTTCTCTTTAATAAAAGCTCGTTCTTTACTTCTACACGGTTCTAAGTATCCGCGAATGCCAGCAATCCAACAAAGAAGATTCCTTATCTCCACCCTACTGATATTACTTTATAAACACAAAATTATCTACCAATAAAGATCCATCTCTGAACGCATCAGTTCTCAATTATCGCAACTTACTACCCGACTCACCACGATCTTTCCACCGACATCAAAGAGAACTACCTGGAAGGGCTGCCGCGCTTGGCGTCATTCGTCTCGTTACCTGCGAATGGAGACGCGCGACTGCCCCGCGGGCAGGTCACTTTGATTACTACCACGTGGCTCGAAGTTCGCCTGAAAGCTCTCAGCAGCACGCCAAGGAGTAGCTTGCGCGCACTCAAATGCGCGGTGGGAGAGCTTCGGATTCGGGGAATTCGATGGTGGCTCGGTTTTAGTTCTCCAGGAGAGGGATAGAGAGAGAGATATTCGCCTGGGCACTTTGGCATTAGCTCTCGAGCTAATGCCGTTAGAGCTGACTAATTGGATGATGAATTCGAGCCGAGGTCTACGGAGCGGGCTTTACGGTGTTCTGAGCTGGCGCATTTGCGAATGGTGTAAAGTCGGTATAGTGACGAAAGGGATTTTGGATAAAGTCAGTGAAATTTAAAAAGGATGATTTGGGTTAAATAAATGCGAGGATTAACGCGTTAGTCCTTTGCGCAGTCATTAGGGAGCGTGCTAGCAAATCTTCTAACTACGAAGGAAAAGCAGAGAGAACTACCCAACGAGATACATTAAACAAACGCCGCCTTTATTAAAAATTAAGAAGACAGCCATCCTTCTAAGTAGTGCTCTCAGCAGCACCTCCTCTGCGCTTCTTCTAGCTCCACTCGTGAGTCTGAAGAAAACGAGGGGACAGGCCGAAAGAAACATGAATTAAAATTACCCTCGGTCCTGCAGTACGGCCTTCCACGCGCAATAAGAACGCTATATGTCTTCGTCTCGAGTGGGCTGGCACACGGCAACAGTGACGAGCTCGCGGGCGCATTGCCGAAAACTCGGAGTGCGACCCTCTTTTAGTTGTCGGCGATTCACGATGGAGAGTGAGGAGGTAGTATAATGAAATGCTGCTAGAAGTTGGTGGAAAAAAGGGAGAGGAAAAATTAGACGTTAGTTGAGGAAATTTCAAAGTTTTGAGTTGTTTCGTGTACAACGAATAATATGGTAAGTTGAGAATTATTTATTATTAATAAAAAATTAACAATAAAATAATGTATTAATCTATGTGATAGACATGAAAATGTTGTTTGTACTAAAATAATATAATGCAATAGAGTTCATAAAAACTATCTAAACTGTTCTGAAACTCACATTGGCACTTGACGACTTTTAGTTTATTAAGTAGCAAAATAATAAAAGAAGACATTCTAGAAAGTATCTAAAATGCTTCACATAAGCCGTTAAAACGAACAAAGCAGGTTGAAAACGCTGAGAAGGAGAGAATGCCGCGAAATGGGGAAGATTTAAATTTGAGATTTAATTTCTTAGTTTCGTTCCGGCTAATAGCAACCATCAACTAGCCGCTACGAATGGGATTCAATGAACCAATTGCATTAAACAAACTACAGCAATGCATGCTATTAATTTAACACATTATAATAAAGGGATGAAAAGTGACAAGTAGAGCGAAACAAGTAGAAAGGGATACCATAGGTATACCGATGAATTACAGTTTAGTCTGTCGTAATAAGCAGTTGTTCTCTGTGACAACAGATTCAGTTGCTATGGCTGTCCGGTGAAACTCGTGTTTCCTGTCTTTATCGAGTTTCATGGTGATCACATGAACTTCATTGCCTCGAGTAATTGTGTTTCTCTCTTACTTTTTACGCCCGAAAATCAAGTATGTGAATAATAAGAACACGCGGATTATTATTTTTAATAGAAATTGTAACTGTTGATTATTAATTTAAAAAAATATTTTAAATTTTATGTTTATCTTTTTCTGCGTCTAAATACATTTTTACAGTTGCACTTTATTCCACATTTTCTAAATTTTATCTCTAAAAAGTTCTAAAATAAATAGTGCAGAGAAAGTTCGTTTTATCGTCTAATTACTTTACGTAACTGTAATGGTACAAGTGAGTAAGCATATTACAGCGTAATTTAATTAAGTTTCCTGCGGGAAAAGCCGAGATAACGCCTCCAAAACACACGCGCCCTACTTCGAACTCAAGCATTGGGGAATGAATCCTAGAATATCAATTTAAAAATACTCTTCTTTCGTAAAGATAAAATTATATTAATACTTCCACTACAATTAAAAAATATTAAAAATATAACAATTCCAAATTACTTCAATTTAAAGTAAAACGATCAACATCAACAAACCGGAACTATATACAATCCACAGCCCGACAATTATTGCCAGCCTGCCTCCTGAACTAACGCATCACCGTCCGCAAAACCATTCGTTTCAATCTCGCGCACTCTCGAGCTAAACCGCGAGACAACATCGCAAGAAGCTCAACTCTCGGCGCACATGCATCACCCGCCGAGACTTCCGGCGTCGGCGCGCGATAAAAAATCGCCCGGCAAGTTTCGAATTTGCGGTGAATAATAGATCGCGCCTGCGACGTACGAGAAACGATCGATCAACCGTCGCGCTTTAAAAACGAATCAGCAGTGACGCAAATTTAGCGCGGATTCACGCAGGACGCAGCTACTGCTCGATTAGCATCGATCGTGGGAGTTATCGCAGTCACTAATTGTTGGATGGATTTGAGAGAGGCAGCTGCGGCTGTTGTTTAGCGTCGCCGGGCTGTCCTCGTTTACGGATGCTTGCAGCTCGAGCTGGCCTTTCTTCGCAAGCTCTCCGGGGAATCGTTCGCAGAGATCTCGTTCATTGCCCCGGCGAACTTTATGTTTGAATTCGGGAGTGCTGGAATTAGAGAACGAGCCTAGCGCTGCTGAGTGGGATACGAGAAGGACAAAACGGAATTTCAGAAGCTCTTATAACACGGGCATAATTAAAACTTGGCGTCTCGTCGGCGCCCGATTAACAAAAGCTTTATTAATCAATACGCTGATTAAGAAAAGCTCGGTGTAAAAAATCATCAAACACGTTTGACATTCGTCCAATTAAAACACGCCTCTCCCTTGTCTAACCTTCGTAAAATCATTCGTACACTGTTTCCCCGTGAAAAAAGCGGCTGCTCGCGTCTCGTTATCGCAGCTCCGTGGCGTACATAATTTGCGCGCGTAAAGATTTCAGCTCGGCCAGGTAACAGAGCCGGCGAGCCCTTTGCTACATATACAAGCGAGATCTAGCGAGGGGAAAACGAAAGAAAGCCTCGCGGAGACCTCATTAAACTGAGAGACGGCATAATAATGCATAATACAAGCCCTTCGACGTCTGCTCGCTCTCATCTTCGGTGCTTTCCTTGCGCGTGCGCGCACGCTGCTCCCTCGTCGCTCTTTATCAATCTCTCGGCCTCTGCGCGCTTTCGTCGCTCGCTCGCCTTATTTCCTCTTTCGCTCGTTTAACGTCTCTCTCTCTGTCTCTCTCTCTCTCTCTCTCTCTCCCTCTCTCCGCAATCTCCGTGCCTGCTTCCTTTGACGGATAACAAAGTTAGCCTGCCTCCATCGCTTTCTCGATCGAAATAGCCAACGTCCGCTTGGCGCGGATATGGAAATCGAATAAGGCTGCAGCAGCTTGCGCCTCTATGCCCGCCGCTGCGCACCTGGACAAAAGGGCGAGCTAAGAGAGATCTTTGGCTGAGCACAGGCGAGAGGCCAATCGGATAAGCAAGTCTCGCTGGGCTAGACTTTTTTCGCTCGCTTTCTTTTTTCGACGATCGCGAGAGAAGTATTTTAGATATAGACGAAAGTTGTGAGAGTGGATTATGAGGGGACGATGGTAGTCGTATTGGGAGTGGCGTTTAGTTCCCGTTATTTATAATAGTGGAAGAATTTATGCTACTTATATAAAGTAAGGCTATTTTAAAATTTTAGTACCTTATTATTATGCCGTTCGTTAATTTATCACAAATTGCAAAAAAATACTTATAACGCATGTTTAGTACACTTCACCACCAGAAACAGCCGTTCGCGAAAACTTTAATAAGCTTTAAGCGTACACTTAATCAAACGCCGCAAGAGGCTAAGTGCGCGAGCCCCGGGCTCTCAACTTTTTACGCGCAGTCTTCGCTCAGGCTTTAATCCATCTAAAAAGTGCCGCTCCCTCAATATTTGAAAATTTTTCATGGCGCAGAGCAGACCAGGTGCGCCGATAGTTCTTCAATATTTGAAGACGTGATTCTGAAATTTTCGCTGGAAGGTACGGGGGGTGGCAGTTTGATGGCCCCATCGGCGCGAAGTTTGCACGTCCACGATATTGCAAACAATATTCGGAAGCGCTTTACGCGGGGCGGACGAGACAAGCACGAACGTTTAGAGTTGACAACTCGCTTGAATTTCGCGTGCTGTTGTGCGTGGATTGTGTATGTAGGGGAATGTAGAAATATTTTGATGTGTTTGAGATGTTTCTTGTTTAGAGGAGAGATTGTGAGATTTTTATGAAGTTTTAAGACGTACGTGGAGTATTTAGGTAATTAATTCTGAAGATATTGAGAAAAAATTTAATTACTTGAGTTTGATCATTGCAGAGTTCTTAGATCTTAATTAGGGTTTATTAGCTGCTTCAAATAGATTAATAATATAGCAGAATAGTAAGGTCTATTTAATTTTTTATCCAGAGTCGAGCCTTTTATTAAAGCTCATATTATACGTTTAGCATTTACTCCTTAGTACTAACTATTGTTTTCATTCTGCATATATAAAATTGCAAATTTTTTCATTCTATAATTTTTAATTTACGATTCAGCAGGACCAATAGAAACTACGCGTCACAATGACCTAAATTACTTTCACGTCCACCCCCCACCGAACCAATTTGCAAAAATAGAATCCTCCATTCGTTAAACGTGCTCTCGCAATGACGCCGGCAGCTCCCAAAAAATCATTTCCATTACAAAGGTGAAAACGCGCTGGAAACATTTAACCCCCCTCCCACGTAAACCAACACAGCCCCTTGCGTTGCAGCATCATCCGAAATTTTCCGCGCGACAAACCCTCATACGTGCCGGTCGGAGCCATAACAAAAACAGGACACGCTTCGGCCCCGGATATCGAAATGCGAAATAACGCCCGATTTAAATTCGAGCCTCGATCGCGCCGTCTGTACAAGAGAGCTCGTTCGATCTCTGAGCGCCGAGGGAAAAGCGGGGGGTGGGGGTGAAGCTGGGATAGGAGGAGGTTGCGAAAGAGGCCGCGGCGGGAAGTCGGATGAAGGAGGAGGAGGAAAATGCAGGCTTGCACGGAGAGTCGAGATAATACTAGCGCTGTTATGACGCGCGCGCATGCCTCGTTTTCGCCTCTTTAGTAGTGTGTTTCTGGCTGGGATATTAAAGAGCTCATGCCGGCTCGCTCGGAGTTTGCGAGGTTTTTTCTTTAGTAATTTTAAGGAATATTAAGATGATTTAGGTGTGGAGTTTCGGGTAATTTAGCGTAATGACATAATCTTTTCTTTGATTGTTATTATTTTAACTTTTAGAACTTAATTGAAACTTACTTTATTTTTAGTTATAACAATTATTTTAATAAAATTTTTTATTCATTTATTAAATACAATTTTTGAAGTATTTTTATTAATTTAAAAAAAATATTAAGGTGAGTATAAATTTTTTTCTCTATAATACTTTTCAAAGATATTGTGAATCCATTTTGCTTTATAAATGGCAGGATATTTAACTTCCTGTAGTAGTTGGACTTTTTTCTTTAATAAAGATTGAATTCTAGAAAAATAGTCATACAGGAAAAGCTATTTTAGAAAAACTTTCATTTCTTGAAAGTCAAGACTTTTTTTTAAAATGTAATATTTTTTTATCCTTTCATAAGAAAACTACTAAAATAAGTTCATGTTGTTTATTTTAAAATCTTTTCATAAGAAAACTGCTGGATAAAATTTTACCTTATAAACATGTATACTGCACTGTACCTCATATACAATATATGCATCAAACTAAAAAGTCAATTTTTTCGATTTCTCCACCCACCCGCTTCCTTTCCAACTCCGACAGAGCCCAACCCAAAAACATCTCCACAACGCCAAACATTTCTCCCGGCGCATTCAAAATCCTCTCGATACCCAGAGTAGCAGCACACGCCAAATTCCAAAAGCACCAAATTCCCTCGATTCGCGTTGAATATATGTATGTACAAGAGACGCAGATGAGTCAGCGGCAGGGTCCGAAAAAAGTTGCAGTGCGGGCGGCGGTGCTAACTGGGAAGTTGGAAACTGCGGCCGGCGGCGGGTACAGGATAAGTTGCCGCTCGGCGTCAGCTCGCCCGACAATGGCGCGCAGAATAAAAATCAAGTCCGCGATGAAAAATGCTGGAAGCAGAACGCTGTAGTCCTGCTTCTTGCTTTCTCACTTTCGCTATTGCTTGTACTCGTTTTTTTTTCTTTTTCTTTTGTTCGGTGAGTTTCGTTCTTTTATTTTCGTGGTGGTGCGGAATTTCTTGTTGTGGGCTTTGAAATTTTTGAGCGGATATTTCGTGGTGGATTTAATTGCGTTCTGTATTTTATGAATTGTCGATGATTGTTAGATGAAATGTAAAATATGAAAATTATAAACAAATTGTAATTGGGATTTATTACAACCCATGATATTACTGTTATTTATTTTGATGCAATATTTTATATATCATGCCCAGTCGTACATTAAAGTTATGATTGAGTAGTGAATATCAATATGAATATTATTTAAAAGCTCTTTGATTTTATAAACACTAATAACAATAAATTCAATAACTATACAAGTAACAAAATTATGCATAAACGTCATTTATTTACCGACAACTTTTAAGCCCTTCATCCTCTCTGTATCTTTCTCCTGGATTCTCCACGCATTTCCCACTGCTCCCATTTTCTCCCTTTTCTTTAATTCACGCTCAATCAGAACGACACTTTTTGCCGCTTTTACACATACCTATATACTCCCCGAGGGATGTTTCATAATTTTTCGCCCTGACGTTTTCTTGCGAATCGCTCTCCCGCACTCGACGAGATTAAAATTAATAGCCAGGCAGCTTTTTCGCTGCCACTACTTCATTTAGACGGAAATCAGCGAGTGCTGTCGCTCTGCTCTTTTTTTGAGCGCAAAATCCGTCTCCTGCTCGCGGCCGGAATTACACGTCGAGCGATAGCGGAAAATGGGCGAGTGATTAAGAACGGATGGTCTCTCTGAAAAAAGCTTGTAATCGTTTCCTTTTCGAGGCTTCTCGGTAAGTCGAGTAATTTGTTTTTATCTAGAGACCCATCACGTATATTTTCTAGTGTGGATAGTTGATTTTTTTCATTCTTTTAGAGAAGATACAACTTGTATGAAAAATGTCGTTCTTTCGCGAGTTATACTTTGATAAATGAGTAGTATTTGTTTCGTATACTACGTTGAGAACTATAGTTTTATTCGATCTCGAAAATGTTCATTTATAAAACCCTCAATTTTACTATTTTTAATTGTGTATACAAGCAAAATTTTTAAAAGTAAACATAACAAATTTTTACACATTTTGACGTTAAGTGAACATCGGAGAATCCACTTTTATTGCGCTTTACCGTGTATTAGATGTCATATTTCGTTACGTTGAAAATAAAAGATTGATCAGCGCGGGAGATGAAAAAAACATATAAAGCAAGCGTCCGCGCCCCGATTGATACACACAGATACGTATTTGGCGAATTGTATTTTCCGATTGGATTTCGCTCCGTGGCTCATGTGCGCTGTAATAAAAAGTGCATTTCCAGGGCAGCGAAATTCCGCGAGCGCAGGTATCAAAAAGGACTTATTCTTTGTTTGAGAGCGAAAATTCAAAATCGCGCCGAAAGAAATATCAAATTCTGCTGCGCTTTACAAAAAAAGAGTGACATTTTCGAACTTTTTTTTTCAAACCATGTGAACGGGAATACATAAAATATCTGGGCAGCGATGCGCGAGATCTTTTCATTGAAAAATACGAGTGACACCGCGAATTTCCGTGCAAATACGAGGTATAAAACTTGCATTACGCGGGATGCGAGGCTTATTACATTTCCCACCAATATTCACATGTATGGCTTTCAAGCTGCGGAATTTGAAAATTAACAATAATTGACAATTCTAATATTCTTGAAATAAAATACTAAAAATATTTTGAGTTTATTTTGTTCGTATATTAATTATTAAATTTTGTAGTTTATTTATGATCTAATATTTGAGTTGTTAAATGTGAAAATGTAAATAAAACATTGCTGATTACAAAGATTTATATCTTATTTATTACAAAAGTTTATCATTAAATATTAACATTTTTACCGATCGTTTTAGAAAAAATATATTTGTAAAATTTGACAAAATTAAAAGAGAAACTAATTCCAATAAGAATTTTCCTAATCGATGACCGAAAAATTCGCCATTTAAACTCCCTTAAAATTACGCTCTGCCGAATTCCATCAGCTCACTTAATTTCATGCCAACTTAAAAAAGTATAGACTCTCAGCTTCTCTTGAATACAACAAAAATCGAGAGAAGAAAGTTTTTTGTAGCCGAGGAAAAAAGTAACTACTTATAGGGACCCTACTGGCACGCGGTTATATCTTGGAGGCCCCGGATCTCTCGAATTCCGCGGCTGATTGCGGTACCGAGTTGGCGGTTTAGAGAGGTATGTGTAGTAAGAGGGATATAGATGAGACGTTGAGGTTGAAGGGTAGACGTTGATTTATTTAGAGCGAATTGTTTGTTAAATATGAACTCCCGTTTTTGAAGGCGTGTGCGAGTTATCATTTTTCTTTTCATTATTATAATTGTAGTTATTACAATTTTTGGCAAATAGTTTTAGTATGAAACATTTAGCTAAACATGGATATTTTAATTATTTCTTCAATTAAATATCCATTAGTGTACTATTTAAAGTTGTACAACACCAGAGACTTTTAATAAAAAATTCAATTTTACTCTCGTAATATCTTCCAAATAGAGACTCGCCCAAGTTCCCATCAACTTTTTTACCCTCCCCAACTTAGCTCGAAAATTCGTCTACTTGAAACTCCTTCCGGCTCTTCAAACTCCCCCGGAATTAGCATTCAGGGTCACCGGTAGTTTCAGCTTAACCCCTTTCTTAAAAAAATCTCTCTGGCCAAGTATGCGACCGCAAGAAAATTGGCATATGATACTTGTTGCGCGGCTGCTCATAGTCGGCGTAGAGCCAGAGAGAGATAGAGAAAGAGAGAGACAGAAGCAGCTCATGGAAATCTGGAAGCGATCCAAAGGACACCGCCGCCGCGGTTTACCTTGCCATTTGTATACATGAGCGAGTGCACAGCGCGCCATGCCAAGAGCGCTGACGGAGAGATTGATACTTCCCTTGGTAGCTTTTTTTCTCTGGCTCCATATGGAGCTGAGTCTTAAGTAGCCGTTGGCTGGCCGGACTCGGATATCATCTACTGCGGACTTTTCAATTTGGCACACTTTAGGAAGTTAAGGGGATTGAAAGTGCTTCCGGGCCTCAAAGTGATGTTAAGAAAATTAAATAATTCTATTTATAGGAAAGCTTGATACAAGGTATACAGTAAATTTACAAACGGATAAGCAGTTAATTAATTTTTAAAAAACGGTGGCAATAGCATTATCTGTGCTAATTCTGAATTATTATTAAACAAAGGTAAACTCTGCAATATATATTTACTTTCAGAGAGCTCAAACTTCCGAGTTTTCTTCCGTCGCATATTTATGGCCTGAAGAAGCAGCAGACAAGTCTCTCTCTCTCTCTCTCTCTCTCTCTCTCTCTCTCTCTCTCTCGTTCTTAGGAATTACAGCAGCACAGTTCCTTCAAACGTCAAAGCTAATGTCAATGCGAGTTTTATAATGAACGCGGACCGTTCATAAATGCCGTCTGCTCGACCGTTTCCCGATTGTATTGTCCATTTTCCGGTGCTTCCTCTTTCAAACGAGCAAAAAAAAGTTTTTCCTTCTACTTCCTTCCTTTTTTTACGGGAAAAGGGAGAGAGGTGGGTTAACCGTCGTCGGAAAGCGGTTTTCTCGGGAACCGTGTACTCGAAAAATCTCAGTGAACGCAAGCCATTTGGCGCTGAGCTGGCCTGGCTCTCATTGTTGAGATTTAGCCTTTGAATTTGCGCAGCTTTAATGGAACGGCTGCTCCCGCGCTGAGAGGAGTTGAATTTAGTTCGACTATAAAGACTAATTAATTTAAATGCCTTAATCGGCATGAACAAAAAACATTAAATTTCGTCAAATAGCCAACCCAACGTTCCTCCCATCGAAAACAATCGCCCGCCGTTCGCATCCCCAAAAACCACGCCCGTTTGCATTTCCACTCGCCCGAAACCAAATCTCCTCCCAGCGCCCATAATTATCAGCGCTACACGTACCCACGGCTTCCCTACAACAACACCCTCCTCTTCCCATCCCCATTATTAACAATCATCCCCCTCGACCGTATCGAGTGCCTCCGGTAAACACGGCCGGCCATTTAAAATTCAATCGAGCCCGGCTTCCTCCTTATCAAAATGTCGATTTCCAGGCAGCGTAGGCCAGCAACACGGCCTCGTCATGGGAATATCATCGACCGCGAGCTCGCATGTTAATGTTTGCCGGGCCTCGCGTATGTTTGCCGGAGCGCGGAAATGCACGCGCGCGCGCGCGTCACCACATTATGCGCGATTAATGCGCGCACCCGGCCGGCAGGCTTCGATTTCTAATCTCAAGATATTTCGCCGATAGCGAGGAAGAGATATGCGAGCGGTGCAGAGTAATTTTGAGAAATGCGGAGCGCGGGTGAGAGCGAGGCTGATGAGAAATGGAATGAGCTTTTGGGAGGGGTGAAGAATGCAGTTGTTGATTTTGTATTTTCTTTTGAGGTTTCGGAATGGAATGAAGCGTTTGGTTAGTGAAGAGATAATTAGATTTGCTGAGAGTTTTTTGTTTTGATGATTTGTTTATAGATAAAACTCGAATTCAGTTCGTAGTATAATAGAACTGTGTAGCAATTATCTATTCTAGTTTAGTTTTATCTAGAGTTTGTACTTTTATTAAATGAAAACATTGATAACCATTGTATCTACACGATTGAAACGCGATTAATTTTGATGAAGCAATATAATGGTTAACAAAATATCGGTCATATAATTAAATGAAAATAAAATAAACGTACACATATAAAATAAGTCATAAAATAATTAATATAATTCAATTAATTAGATGTTAAAATCTTGTAATTGACTTGCAGTTGCTACTTTTGTTCTGCAAAATCTGTTATGAATTTGCAATTGAATATTATAAATTTTAAAACCTGTATTATAATTACGCAAAGTCAACAAATAAAATTAATTATTTAAAGTTTAATGAAAGGCTGTATTGCATTTGATAAACTGTATTTTCGAAGAAATAATATTAATTAATAAATATGAGGATGCAGAATAAATATTTTTAAATTCCAGTGCTTTGATGCTTTGAATTAAAAATTGTACAACATTGACCAATTCGGATATGGCAAATAATTATTTTTCTCGGATATTTCATCGTTCTTTTCATATGCATACTATAATAAAAAGTTTAATTGTGAGAAATCCGGGTTTCGTTATCTGAAGTATAATTGAAAATTATAAAATTATAAAATAAATTACTAAATACTTTAATGAAAACTTTGATGGAATCTTTGATAGAAAGAATTCATGATAAATAAAGCCTTTTGCGTCACAAAGAAATAATATCTTAACAAACAGTATTATGTCAAATACCATTTTATTCAATTAAAATTATAATTTTGCGTACATACACCGTACAGACATTCATTATTTCCATTTCCCATTCCCCAATATCCCAATAAAAAAGTTCTCACCGAATATATAACGAAACAAATGCAGCTAACCACTTCATCTTAATTATTCGAACAAACCCACATTCACCCATCTCATCCCCTAATTTCCCCGGCTCCTCTCTCACTTCTCTTCTTGCTCCTAAAATATCGAATATCAGCCAGCACTCGCGCAAACTCGTCAACCGTAAACCCCCACCCGCGCAATCTGATCAAAATCAGCGGTGCGTCCATTGCATACAAAAGCACGCCTGCTCGCAGAAACCCCAAAGCTCGCTCCTCGTACGAATAAACAATTGAGAGCCGAGCGTTGTGAAAATCATCGCTCCGGGAGAAGAATACCTCCACACACGCGCATGTGAGGCTAGAGATTCTCGCGATGCCGAAACAAAGCAGTCAGAGGATGAGCGCAGCTCGTTCGAGCGTAACAGCCCCGAGGACGGATGGCCGGCAGACACGAGCGTCCTCGACTACAGCTGCGCGCAGGCTTTGTGCTTGGGAGATTTCCGAGAAAGTACATAAGAGGGGAGGTGTTGCGCCGAGGGAAATTATATTGGATTAGATGGCTGCTGCTTTAGTCGAGGATGTGGGGGGAATGGGCGCGTTTGAGGAAAAATAGTCCGATGTAAATAGGGATTAAGGGAGAGACGGGGGACTGATGGTGAAGTAGTTAGTCACTTAGGGACTGGTTTGTAGACTAATGATGCCAATGATGTAGGACAGAGGAGGTCAACTTATGAATACACGGAGAATGATGGACCGAGCTGGAATTCAAAATCGGTAGACGGAGAGGATGGTATAAGGGGAAATAATAGAGGTAATATGTTAGGAAGGAGGAGAGAGGACAGGAATGAAACGCGTTGTAATATAAATGGAAGGTCCGAGGTCAGTGGAAGTATTAGTTTTCCGTGTTTATTGGAATAAGAGGGTTGAAAGAGATATTGGATCGAGCGACACTTGACCGGAGCCGAGGTACTAAGTTCGAGGCTCGGATTCGGTGACTCGGCGATATTCGAATCTGAAATTTTCTTTTCTGGCGCTTTTAATGAAAAAAAGAGGAAAAGAGGAACAAAGTTGGTTTTGAATGGTCGGATATAGAATCGAATTTGAAGAGGACCTTTCGACGCTCGCAGAGTGAATCTGAATTTCCTTGAAAAATGTTGAATGGTGGGCTTCGAAGGGTGGCTGAATATTTTTTTCGAGAGGAGAATTTTGAGTTAACCCTGCTAGAAATTCACGTGCTTTTATCAGGAAATCAGGTTAATGGGCTAACATTTTTTCCAATACCCTCGACGTCAAGTTGAAAGGCTCATAATTTTTGTGTCGAAGAATACGGGAAAATCGCGCGCCCCTGATCGAAATTGAAATTTTATAATGACCGAACATATTTGTCCAGCACACCCGCTTCGTTAGTTCTGCATATGCTTACCATTAACTAATGCATATGCTCGGGGCGGATACACTAGGGAGGTAAATTTGCCGCTTTAATTAATAAAAGTTACATATTATCGAGATAACGGCTTTTTTTCAACTGCATATTTTAATTTGTATAAAGAAAAAATATGTTGCTTAAATATTGATAAAAGTAATTCTCTCTGTTAAAAAGCTTTTTTTAAAAACCTATATACACTTTATTCGAGAATTTTACTTTTTTACACAATGTTGGCAAAATGAAGTAAAATAAAACTATCAACTCCAAATTCATCAAAACAAAAAATCAACAAAAATCTATCCCCTACCCCTCTCTCAAAACTCGGCCGCTCCTCAAAACAACACCGAAAATCAAGACGCTCCAATCGTCATCAGCGAAATCGTCCACCCTCATTCGCCCGGGCCAACAAAGCGCCCGAAGGTTTGCTCCTCTCCCCTTTGTCTCTCGCGAATCCCTCTCGCATTGCTATCCCAGCGGAGCTGCAGGCAACTCGCACCCGAAGATCAGGGCCGGTCTGCGTGAAGGCAGTGGAAATGCACGTATATATAGCGCTAACGACGAGCTGCAGCTGTCCGTAACAAGGAACGGGAGAGCAGCTCTCTCTCCTTATCTGGCCTCGGCGCGACGACAATGAGAGGAGAAACGCCGAAGTAGCGCTAATGGATTCCGGCACGAGAATAATGCGCGAAACGCGCTCCTGCGTAATGATTTGCGAGAACTAGGTGTCAGTGGAGAGGCATTGAAGGGATTGTGAACTGATAAGTTTTGAGAAAGTTTAAGGGATGATTCTAAAGAGATGCAGCTGATTTTGAATTGTTGAAGGAATTGTTTTAAGCTATGTTGATTGAGTGATAAAAAAAGACTTGAAATAAGATACAGAATTCAATTAATTAACTTTATTGTAATCATGCAAATGTATTTGTCAACTAAAGATCGTTATATGGTACTATTAAGAGATTACAAAAATTATAGTATACTTTGATGATTTATTGGAAGAGTATGATGCTCTATGCACTAAAATTACGTAAACCACTATCCCGTGAGTGCATCCATCTACAATCATGATTTTCAGTAAATGTGTTACTATATACTTCAGCCGAATAAATTCTGACTAAAATTAAATTTAAAAACATTATAATATATTTCCGTATTATAATATATTTCTTTATTTGTAAAAGAAAATGTATTAAAATCTCAAATTACAGCGCAATATTTTTTTTGTACATAGAAAAGTAAATCAAGAATTTTTTATCAAATTTTTAAAAATAAAGTAAGCACAGCCTTTTTAATAAAACAAAAGGCTTTGACTACTCGTTTGTCAAATAATATTCAAAACACTTTAAGTGTCCTGATGCTTTACTTAGATTAAAAGCGATAGGAATATCTATATAGTTACAAATTAGAAGGAAATGATGCCATTTAAAATATTAAGAAAAACCGCAGGGGACCTCCTTGAAAAGAAGCTAAAGATTTTAATTTTCGCAAAGATCAAAGGACTGGAAATGGAAAAAATTTTTTTGAAATTGAACGAAGTGTAAATATAAGCATATAGTGTAGCGTAGCACATAAAAAGACCGTTTTTTCATTATCGTCGCTTGCTCTTCGTTTAATTTCTTGAAACGAAAAATTGTTACATTTCAGTCTTTGAAGAGGGTCTCAAAATGAAATACCTTAGCTCTTTTGACATCGTAAGAAGATTTCAACAAAACTAACTTTTAGAAGGATTGTGAAATTTTATATAAGGCATAACAACTTCCAACAAAAATCTAACAATGTGCTCATTATTTTAAAATTTTTCTAAAACTTCTTCAATGCCTGTAGTATAATCCCTTTTTTTGTGTAAGTAAAAAAACTTTGTTTACAACTTTCTGAATTAGCTAATGTTACTTTACCATACTCTTTGCTTAAGAATTCTAAAAGTTTCAAGCTTGAAAGAAATACGATGACCCATTTTTCTAAGATAAAAATTTTGTTAACGAAAATGCGAAAAATAATCTTATTATCAGAAGAAATAAACTTATTTATTATAATTTCAAACTAAGGATGATGTAAAGCTTCGATAAGGTGGTTACAATAACAATGAGTTTTTGAGGATATAATTAGGTTTATATTTTAATTCGCTGAGTTAAGAGATCTGACAAACCTAACTTAATAGTTAATCAATTTAATATTTTGATTAATCACTGCCGATGAATAGCATCGAAACCAAGATTAAGAATTTTTTAATTTTTTATCAAAAAATCTCAATTGAAACCGATTATTTTTACTTTTCTCTTTGCCTTTTCATCGTTAAGAGAACAAAAAAAAAAAAAATCAAAGTAAACATTCAGGAGTAAATCCAGCAATTTACCGGTCTAAGTAAACCAACATATGTCTTTTATTAAAATTGTTTAAATGAAAACGCGTGCTACTCACAGCAGTATATGAATAAAGAAAAAAGTCAAAGGAAGCAAAAAAAGTTAAAGACGAAAAACGAAACGTAGCAGTAGCGAAAGAAAGGGAGAGATGTACAGAGAGTGAAACAGCTATAGAGATAGATAGATAAATAGATAAAGAGCGAGAAACGGACAACTGGGAGTTTTAATAAAAAGTTTCCTCTTTTATTTCAGGAAACTACCGCGTTACGAGAGTTACGTTAAGCGTTGTAAAAAAAGGAAGAGGTAAAAAACCCTCTCGCTCGCGGAAGGGAGAGGAAATGAAAGGAGGCCAGAGCCTCTCACGCCGGTGGAAAAAAAGGCGCGTGACTCGAATGTACTTTAATGCGTCGAAGTGAGCACGCTGCAATTTTTGCGCGTCCGTTTGAAAAATTATACGCCCGTAACTTTCTCCCTTCGCTCACTAGCGCATTCGTTATTTGTTCAAGGGGAAAAAGTAATATCGGCAAATTGGCTAAATTTATTCGTCGCCTCTTGCCGCGTAAGAGACGAGCGCGGACGCTGGGCCGCGACGTCGCCGTGTATTTCTCGCGCCCTGTTCGCAGTTATTTTCATTAGCGTTAATTAAGAAAGTTTATCGGGAATTCGCGCGGGATTTATTGTGAGTTACTGCTTCGAAAAACTGGAGACTGTGTGAAAGGACTCAGTTTATTTTTCGAAAATTTTCTGTTTACGACTCAGACTTTAGTTTTACGTTTATTCGTTCGAAAATTTGCAAATTATCATGTGCCCTATTTCTGCTGGGATTCGTTAGTATATTTTAGATGTATAATATTTTACATTTCGTGTACTTAAAAGAGGACTTAAATTTTTTGACGAAGAATAGAGAGTAGCTTTAGTACTTTTAACCATCCAATTTTTTTTTCAGTTAAAACGATTGACTTTCTGAAAGAGTAATGATGGTCGTTCTGGGGAATAATCAATGAGAACTTTTAAAGTACGAACCTTTGATTTCAAACGAGGAGCTTTTGTTTAACCTAATTTTCAAGTTCATTAATACAGAAAAAGGAAGAAAAAGCGATAGACGGATATTTAAGTTTTCAAATATTTGTCGTCCATCCGATTTAAAAAATTATCCACTTCCAATTGATCGTCTCCGAGATAAGTATTAAAGAACTGCAAATATTTAAGAGGAATTTCTGAAACGACTTGCTCGTTCTCTCTTCTCTTGTATAATGGGATTGAAAATTAGGTCAATCGAAAGCTCCTTTCGTCATTCGCCGCAGTTATTATGCTTAAAAAGTTTTTAGACCGCGATTATTCCCCGATGCGCGGTTCATCCTCTCTCGAGTCATTCTGTTTTTCAGTTTCCCAGTACAAAGTTTGCCTGGCTATTTTCTCTTCCTTAACTTTCACTTCTGTTCGACTAAACATTTTTTCCTTTAATTAATTTTCTTTTTCCATCAAAGTTTTTTATTCTTCTTTGTTCGCTGAAGATGAGAAGATGTTTTTAACTTCTTGACGGTTGATGGTTTTATTTTGGAAATAATATACTTTGACGTTTGTTATTGGCAGATGAATATTTGAAAAGTTAGTAATAATATTAAATTACGAATATCAATCTTATTATAGAACTGCAAAATTCAAATGAAAAGTACACATTTCAATACCTATGTTTATATTCTTGAATAATATGCTTATGAAAGATTTCAAACTGACATTTTGTTTGCAGAGATGTTTACTAGGTCATGAATGTGGAGATTTTTATATTTTTTGTAAGTATATTCCTCTAGAGTAAAGAATTTATTCTGTCATGAAAATATCTTATCACATTTCTCTGATATTTGTGA
Organism: Eupelmus urozonus; assembly: GCA_900480035.1. Classification (NCBI taxonomy): domain Eukaryota; kingdom Metazoa; phylum Arthropoda; class Insecta; order Hymenoptera; family Eupelmidae; genus Eupelmus; species Eupelmus urozonus. Next base: position 17,965 of record UELX01002058.1, read on the forward strand.
TCTTGAAATCTTATATACTCAAACAGAACTTGAATTGCTTTCTAACTTGACAAAGAAAAAAGTTCGTAAAAAATTAAAATTTATCCGACAAACATCAACTTCATAAAATTCAAACAAACCCGCCCAACTGAATCAAAATCTGACGCATACTCACACACATCCCTCATTAAACCCCACACCACGATTCATTCCGACATTTAACCGGTCATCCGGCCGACTCCGTCAAAGTCCACGATCGGACTGAAAAATCAAAGCCCGTGCACACCAGTTCTCAATTAGAGAATCCGCCAGTCATTTTAACCTGCGTTTTTGCCGGCGCACATTTGCAATGCATGCACGTCCGCGCCTCCTTTGTTGTCGCAGCGGTTCGCGCAAAAAAGACAACACGGAAGAAGCCGCTGTTTTTACAGGCAGAGCCGCAGTCGCTGAATTGATTCGGGAGAGAGGGGGCGTATCGATTCCTCGTTAAATAAACATGGACCCGAGGCTGGCTCTTGGTGTACGTACGCAGAGTTATCGACGGGGGGAGGAAGTGTAGCAAAAAACCGGCGGAAGGTTTGCATGCGCAGGCTGAAGTGTGCTAGTGTAGTTATAGCCCCTTCGTCTTGTTACTCTTTTTGACGTCGAGGTGGTGTGGCGGATCTACTAGCGGGGCCAGCGGAGTGCTTTGATTTCTGGATGAATTTTGAGGATTTCTGAAAAAACTGGGATGGGGGGGGGGTTGGGTACTGACTTAATTAGTATATCGTAAAATTTCGGTACTATTAAAGTAATCTAAAAGCAATATTAAAATTAAAAAAGATCAGTGTTTATTCAAAGTAGTTGTTTGATGTGCGTTCTCATCAATTTGAAGATGACTATTGATTATGGATATCGAAAGTTGAAAACTCAAACGTCACTATAACTTTACAACAGATACTATCTCCCCGAAAGGTCAATGTTTATTATTTGTATTGAATCTGCTGCGGTCCGCGCGACCGCTCCGTTTACATTCAACCAATGCACTCTATCGAATCCGGTAGTTTTGCTATATCATAAGTTATTTTGACTCCCTTGACTCGACTATTCCACTTCCCTCGACTTTCTCGAATAACAGTCTCAACATTTTTCGAAACTTATCCCTCCTATACAACTTTCGAAGTTCACAAATTGTCAAGGCATGACTGTTCCTCGATTCGACCACTTGACCCTCCCCTTAAATAGAAACTCACACCCTCGCGCCGCAATACAAATAATTTCAACGCCGACAGCTTCGTGGAAAACTGGAGTAGGAACAGCCTACCCTCGATGGGCGCACAAGGAAAATCGATGGAAAGGCTTTGATTGACGCGCGAAACGACGCAAAACTGCCGCGTAAGTGTGGAATATACGCGTCACGTATATAGCGAAGCGGGCTGCGCATCGACGTGGGTACATATATAGCGAGCAAAATGGGTGCGAGAATGGCGTTAAAAAATTTTTTTTTCCTATTTCGACAGTTTGGCGGGTGCGCTTGTTCTTTTATTTTCAGTTTTCCTTGCTGTTTTTCGTATTTTTTTAGTTCGAGCTTTCTCGTTCTATTACGCAATTGTCGACTCGATCATCCAGACGTTCTGCAGCGCGCACTCGCTGCGACAATAAATAGAGAGGGGAATGCAGGTATATATAAGTCGGAGATGTACATTAGGCCATTAGTGACTCTGTCGCAGTTAGAGCTACGATAATGGAAGAAATACGTTGAAGGATACGAATTGTTCCGCTTTTAAAGCCTTGGAGATGTCTCACATTAGCATAAAAAAAAATTAAAGAGCGCATGCATTGTCAATTCTTTTCACCACCAATAAAAAAAGTTTTAAAATTTATAGAGAAATACAGCGTGTACAAATGATCCGTCACAATAAGAAGCAAAAGGAAACGCGAGAGTTACTCAAAAAGTGCCTCGCGATCCCCGTACTCCATTGTGCGGCTAATTCTGCACCAATGAGAAACCCCCAAAAACGAGCCCCGCCAACCCCGCCTCATTACCGCACTCCTCAAATATAAGTCAATAGTCGTGCGGGCTTGTGTATGCCAGCCGCCCTTAATCGTCATTAATGCAGCTCGGCGCTCCCCTTACGCCGCTTTCCCTTTGAGATTCATTACGCCGGGGATATATGCACGTCTCGGCGCGCATTGTTCGGCCAGAAGAAAAAGGAGAGAGGAGAAGGAAACGAGATAAGAGGGCAAGGAGGAAGGACTTATTGAATCACGTAACCTGCTTACTCATTCACGCAATGGCTTAGCCGTATATTTTGTTTTCTCGCTGCGCGGCTTGCTTCTTAATTCTTCCGCTCTTTGCGCGAGCTTGATTGTGATGCTGCGTTGGAATTGCTTTTTCGTTTTCGCGCGAGCGGCTTGTCTAGCTTTTTTGCACCGTGTTTACCAGCGAGTTCTGGATTGCATGCATTTTTAACGAATTTTTTTCTTCTTGGGAGTGGTGTAAAATGCAGGTAACAAAGAGATCAGCAAGCTGTATTTAAACCATGCAAATTTGGAAGTATTGGGGTTGAAGTTTAGAAGGGTAAATTAAAATTGTAATTTATTTTTGATTGAATTTTATCGGAAATATGTAATTTATGAATTGCCCGTAATTTGGAAACTTTGCAGCTCTACAAGCGGTTGCGAAGTTACGCTGAATGCTGTACTCGGCAGAGCGGTCTGTGTAACTTTCGGAGTTACTATGTAATTTTCGGCAAATCTAACTTTTTCAATAGGTCTCATTATTAACTGCAGGCGTGGATATGCAATTTTATCCTTTTATATCATGATAACACGTTAGTTTGCATATTCATATTTAGAGAATGTAAACATACTCAAATTTGAATTATGTTAATTAACTTTTTTCTTAGAGCTAAATTTATTTTCACTATTTGTATAGGTATCTTGTGATAGAGAAATTTTTAATTGTTCATAAAATAGATTACTTATTTTTTACAATTTATATTCAATGATTTTTGTAAAAATTTACATCATGAATACTACAATACCACTGCAAAATTGCATAACTTAAAGTCGCATTTCCTAAGCATAAAAATGCGCGATGCGTATTTCAATATCAAGAATCCAACTAAACAGGATCTCCGTCGACGTGGCTTTGAAAATTTACAATTTATACGCGGCAGGAATCGCCGATGCTCCTATAATAAAAGAGTCCCGGTCGCGACTGCATTATGTAGGCGCTGCCGCGATGTCGACGAAGCGTGCTCTTTTGCTTTTTTTCAATTAAAAGCCGTTATCTCTTTGCCCCTTCCCCAGGTCCCTTGGGAGCGCTCGGCTTATCCGCGACGGACAAACACTGAGCGCAACTGCGAGGATAGGTTAGCAAAAAAGATGTGGAAAAGGGCGTTTCTATAAGTCTGCCTTTTTGAGCTTGCTAAGCAAAATGGGAGACAGGCTTTAATCTAGATTAATTAAGCGGTAGGCTGAATGTTTTTTACAGTTGCTGACTTGAAAGAGAGATACGGAGTAATGTAAAGAAATAAAGCGTTTGAAAGAGTTTGTTGTCTTTAATTATGTTAATAATAAATAGAAGACTATCATTAATGATCGTCATGAAGAAATGTTTTTTTTTGAAAATTGTTTCTTTTTGACTTTAGGTCAACGATAGCTTGAAGGGTAATTTTATATTTAAAAATGGAAAAAAATAATCGAAATGAATTTTTAATAAAAATTGAAATAAATCTTTGAATATTAATTTTTAACTTTTGGTAATAACCCGTTAAGATGATCCGTCTTGTAATTCAGTATTAACAGTGAGGTGTACTTCAAATTTTTTGAAATGTAAATTTTAAATATGGTCTTAAAATATAATGTTAATGCTTCAAATGTAACCATAAAATTGAAAAATTGTAGAACACCAGAACAACTAACCAATGTTTTTGAGAGACAAATAATTTTTTTGAATTTAAAAAAGTATCAATTATTAGAATATGAGTATTTTAAACTAAAATTTTTAAGTCTCCCAATGATTTGGTAACTTAAAATAACGGATTTTATTTGTGCGTTAGCATCAAAGTAATTTAAAACCTATTCGATTAGAAAAAAAGGAGAATCGGTTTTCCATTAAAAAGCATTTGTGAAAATTTATTAAAATTTTCATAAAAGTTCAAGTTTTATCGTTTTAGAAATAAAAAAAGTTAGTTCCATGCAGTTTATTTAATTTTTTTTAGTTTTTTATATTATATTTTAATTAATACGAATCAGTACGAATATAAAAATAAAATATCAAAGCATATATTCTGAATTTTTTACTAGAATAAACTAAACACGAATAGTTATTTGAATAAATTTAATACCTTAATTAACGGAAAAGGACCAATTTTGTGAATACGGTAAACGAATTAAAATTAATTTGCAATGCATTCGTTTTAATTGCATTATTATGATTCCTTTCAACCTTATTAATAATACGGTATATGTGTCATCGATATTTATTTGTGCTTTTCCTACCCTCACTGAACTGAATCAGACGAAATAAGCATAAAAATAAACAATCATTATGAACCTGACAAGAAAAGCATTAATTTTAATTATTTATACAAAACGCCACTTAACAAGTTAATTAGTTAGTTAATTATCTTTTATAAGCAATTAAACACGCCTGCAACTTGATAATTTGCCGTAAAAAAGATAAAACACTAAAAAGTTTACGTTTATAATTTATTTAATTTTCCTCTCGCTTTACGAAATCAGCGATTCTCACGCCTCGCCAGCGTCACACTGCACCGATCGAACTCTTAAAAAAAGAAAAGCTCGGAAAATCAACACAACGTCGTTGACTCAATTAAAGCATGGCTCTTACAGCTTAAACGCAACCCAAGCGCAGTCGAGTTTCCATCCACGCAACAAAAGAAATGAAGAAATTCGAATGGGCCAAATAACAGGCGTGATTAACGCAGGGCACTGCTACGAGATTACCACTGTAGAAAAGAAGCGTCATCGTTAAAAAAAAAAGGAAAAAAGCTCGCGGAGAGAAAAAAAGCACGCACAAAGGGAAACGCGAGCGTTGTTTATTCGGATGTATTGCGGGGATCGCTGGATCATCGGACGTAAACGAAGTCGGGAAGGCTGGCACGGACAAAAAGGGAAGCCTCCCGTATACACACCTGTGCAAAGCCGTCCGCTACGTTCGCGCGGGAAATTCGAGGTCGCGAGCTGCGAGAGGGCTTTTTTCGATGGGCGCGGAAGAAAAGAGACGAAATTTCAATGTCGGTTTTTTTCCCCGATGTACCGGGAGTGACTTTTTTACTCCAAGTGGATTTTTCGAATTCTGACAGAGGTCGATGTGAAAGTTCTAATACTGGAGTTTTTTTGTAAATGGATGTGAAAAGGTAAAATTAGTTTTATTTTAGAGTTACTAAGTCTTTTGTTCAATGGTTTTTGTAAAAAAACGTCGAGTAGTAAGTTGGAATCCGATTTTTTGTGATAATTATGGACCGGTTAGGATGGAATTTCTTCTTAATACGAATTGTCATACTTCAAGCTGAATGTTCGAACAGATTCGAATACTTGAGATATTCGAGGAGTTGAATATTCAATTAATTGGAATATCTGAATTCGCTGTTATTTGCTTGAATGCATCTCCGATATTTGGAGAATTAATATTTTTATGCCATTTCAGAGCTTTAAATTATACAGAATAAAAAACATTTTTGCAACTACTAAACTGAGCAATTGCGATTGTTGCTTTTCAATAGTTTATCGAGTTACCCGCCCTCAGCGTCTGTGAGTGACAACCTTCATTCAAAGAAATGAGATCAAACGCTCAGCTACAAAAACAAAGTACAATCAAAATCCAAAAAGACCCAAAGACTCTATCTTCCTCCAGCAGTCCCACCCATCCACCTTTTTTTCTCCAAGCGACTCAAAACTCGGCAACAACCTGCAGCCGACACAAAGCCGCATTAATTCAGTCCCTCGTCGAGCGAGCGACTTCCGATACACCATTATGCAGCCCTATTAAAAAGCGTACCGCGAACTCTACACGCGCCTAGCAAAACGAAGAGAGCGAAACTCGCGCAAGGAAGACTTTAATGCTAATCTATTCAGAATCCTCCCTTGCAAAGTCAAAGAATAGAACTGTGTGTAGATGTACCTACGCGGCTCACTCCCTGGAAAGCCAACGGAGACGAAGAAAGAAGAGCAGAAAGAAGAAAGACAGGCGCGAGCTTCAAACGAGGTCATAAAGCGCCGACTTTATGCCAGCCGGAGAGAAGAAGGGAGGAGGAGAAGACTAGGAGATGAAACGCGAACCTACTCTGACACGCCGAGTGCAAATCGGAAATCGCTGGGAACAGGAAGGCGCAGAGAGGATGCAAATCAACGGCCTACGAGGCGAGATTGTCGCCGGGACTCTCTTGGCTTTTTGAATTTTAATTTTTCAGGATGTTTTTTTTTTACGATGGCGGAGGGATTTTTTTGACCTTGTTTTAAGGTGGAAAAGATGAAAGGGTGGATATCGAACGTATTGTGAATGTTTATAGATTTGGTTTTGAAGTAATATTTTAAGAAAATGAATTTCCGATATTTGTTGAGGTATTGAATGGTAAATAAATAAAAGTTTTAATTGGAGGATATAACAATAGATAAAATCAACCGATAGCTATTTTGAAATTCAAAACGCCATTAATTTAAAGTTTTGCCAGTCGGTCTATTTTATTCATTTATAAATTTGATTTCGAACTCCTATTTGTTTCGGCATTTCATTTATTTCAAATTTAATGCCATGAGAGCATTTCGTATTCGCCGCCAACCCAAAGTTCCAAAGTTCAAAATAACACGTTCAATTGTTCCAATTTCATTCCGAAAATACGAAAACCACATAATTCCCCGTCGAGTAAAAGCCATTTTTAAACATCACTCTTCATTCGAATCCCAAGCCTCTCCGGCAATCCTCTCGCGTTTTAAAAATTTCAGACCCAAGCCACATCGGAAACAAGTGCTCGGCGAATAATTCAAGAAAAGAAGCCTCCGCGCGCAGCCACTAAAACCCCTCCTTATCTCCTCTCTCCCGTCGGTCCTTCCGCGTCGCGAACTGCACTCTTCCCACTCGTGGTGCACTTTTTTCTCCCTCCCGGCCTCGCGTGGCGGCCGACGATACGGCGAGCTGCTACTACCACTCGGCAGTCTGCGCTTTGGGCCATCGATCCCGAGAGCGTCTCGAGTCATTAGGCGGGAGCGCCGCTGCTGAATAAAGTAGGTGGCGCGCCGACGGAAATTCGACGATACGGCGATTTTTTAAGTGGACGGGGCTGCTTGCATTGTTGATGATGCGAAGCGCTCGATTATTTGGGCTTTGGATTTGCAGCTTTTTCAAAGAGTTGTTGGTAATTTATTTTCAGAGATTTTTGTTTTAATAAAGTTTTTGGGTTAGGATGCTGTGTTCCCGATTAACGGATGAATAAGTTTTTAAAATTTTTGATTTAAGCGCTCGCGCAGCTAGATAAAAGTTGATGTATGTTTTGCGTTCAAGAATTTTTTCCTGCGGAAAGAAAAATATCAACTGCTGCTAAAATAAAAACGAAAACTCGGCGCGTAAAAGTTGGACACTGCATATTTCACTGAACCGTGAGAGATTAAAGCGTTTCGTGTACCGCGGATAAAAAAAGTCGCCCGGTAATTATTTCAACCACTCGAGGAGTTTTCTAATTTCCCGAACGAAAGGTCCGACGCCAGATGTGGGTTTATTACAATAACAAATTTAACGGACATTAAGAATTTTTTCCCCATTCTTCCGAAAATAACGAGGATGATAAATCGACCTGTATTTCCTTCACATCATCATTACGCGGACGTTCTTTCACGTTAACGCGTCTGGCTCTATACACGTCTCGCATTATTTCGTACTTCGATCCATTGTTATCGGGGGTTTTGTGCGGGCGCGCGCATTGAAAAGGAGTCATACAAAAAGGAGAGAAAAAAAAAATGATAAACAAATGCTTCTATGAAAAATTTATATTTCTCAAACACAGTAACGACCAACCATGCATTTGCTTCTCTAAAGTAAAGCCCCGCGCCATTGTATCGGAAAGTGAATAACCCACGTCAGTTATTATAAACGCTCGGCTCTCGCACTCGATTTTAATTAGAAACTCCGCCGACTCCATAATTCATTAACGCAATCGCGCGGCATAACTCGGCCTCGCGCTCGATTCCTCCGCGCGTAACTGCTTCAAAACGGCCGAATCTTAAATCACCGACGTTATTGTCTCGTCCGTCCGTTACGATCCAGCCCTCGAGAGCGCGCGCCGATACAAAGGAGATTTATTCCCGCGTGCAAATTGGAAATCGGGCCGCAAAAAGAGCGGCAATCGCCGCGCATAACTCTTGGGTCCGACTGCGCGTCGAGCTAAACTACTGGCCGGGAGAAAGAGAGGTGAGTCCATCTATTCATCAGGATTAATCGCGTCGAAAGCTTTTGTACGTCGTAAGGTGTCTTTTGTACGCGTTGCGCCTTCCGTTCTGAGAGCAAAACTTTCCCGTACTTCCGAACTTTTTATTGCAGCCTTTTAGAGGAGCGCGAGGCTGATATGAAAGGGGTTTCGCGAGTGTGGGGGCGAAAAAAATTTTATTGCGCGCCGGGAGTTTGCGCCTCTTGAGAGTGAAGGACTTGTCCTGCTGGATAGCTGCTTCTTAATTCATCTCTCTTTTTTCGTCGGTAGAAAAAGTTTCTTAATAACCGATCGAGTTAACGGGATACTGTACACGTTTCATATCGGCTCCGCGTCGAAATAATTTAATTAAAGCTCGCGCACAAAGCTAACCTTTTTTCAACTTTGCTCATTGGTCTCGAATTACGCGTTCGTTAAAAGGGTGCGCTCTTGCGCAAGAGCAAAAGTGCGCGGCTCGGTAAAGACCCTCGCGCCCTTCTTTTTTTTCGTCATAAGCGAACTTTTTAATTGCAACGCGGCAAACAAAGCCAATGAATTCTCGTTAGCGGAAAAATAGTTTCGGTTGTATCCCGGCCCGTACAAAAAGCCCCCGTTGTTCCGTTGAATTTTCGGATTTGCCGGGGAGACTGCAAATTTACCATCGGAATTGAGGCAAACAGCGCGAAATCCGCGAATCGGTTAATCAAAGATTTATCTTGGCCTCCTTTTTACGAGCGCGTTACGCCCTCGCCTCGAGCTTCGGAAGTTCTTCTGTGCGAGGGGAGCCGATCGCGGCGTGGCTCGGATTTTCTCAAAAGCCAGCTTCATTTTCAATTTTCTCGGGGGCGAAATCGCCGACGTCCGGTAAGAAGCGGTCTTACTTGGGGGAGAGGCTGGAGGAATCGAAGATTTTCGTTTGCATGATAAAGGATAATATTTATACGGGGCGGTAGAATCGATTATAGGAAAACCTGAGAAGGCTAAGAGCGGCCTGGACGGATTCGAGGCTTGGAATGACTTTTCGCGCGGTCAAGCTAGAAAAATGTCGATCTTCCGTGGAGGGATCGAAAAAAAGCAAAACTTCGCCTGCACTCTGGGTCGACCGCAATTTTGTAAAAAATGTGGACTTTTACTCTTATAAAATAGAAATTTTTTTTCGCGTACCAGTTTCATAAACCGATATTCTATTAATATCGTGCAAATATTGTAAAACCTTATTTTAAAATGTTATTTATTATCAGAAAAGATTTAATAAAACGCAAATTTAAAAATATATTTTAATTGAAATAATTTAGTAGGTGTCAAGAAGAAAGATATTTCAATAGAGTCGTATAAAAAAAATCAATCGATCATTAAACAAAACTAATCCAACTCCACCCGGGCCGTCACGGCCATCCCTCTCAACTCTCAGGCAACTCATAACAACTTTCGAACGGCATTTTTCACCGGACGAAAATTCAGGGCAATATTTTTCAACGGCGATGAACTTTTTCCACCTCTCGAAACGCATTTTCGATGTATAAACCCATGCCTGCCGTAATTAATAGATTTTCCATGACAGCCTCGCAACTAACTTTGTCCTTCCGAAACAAAAAAAAAGAGGCAGTGAGAAACGGCAAAAAAACACGGGGGGAAAAAAAAGGGTGCTGGAATAACGGGCGAAATTGTTTCCACGGGAACTCGTTAAGCGGACGGTGCGCTAAGCGACGGGGAGAATTGTAGCAAAATTGCCCATAGCCCCGAAGGCTTCGATAAGGAGGCACCGTGAGACAAGGGACTAAAACGAATGGAGGTCAGGTGTCTGCTTGATTTTCTCTTAAAAGCTCCTCTCGAGTGCGCAGCTTGATTGGAAATAAACATTATTCAGCAAATACTTCTGGTCCAGTGCACACGTGTGTGCTTTCCGGGACTTTTCAGAAGAAGCGCGAACTTTGCGCGTTGAAGCAGCCTTTGATTTCTCCCTTTTCGCGACTTTCCGCGCACGCGGCTCTCCTCCTGTGACGTAACAATTCACCTTTGCACACCTTAGTGCCTCGCTGCACTTTTCTTCCTTGCCTTGTAAAAAAAAATAAAAGAAAATATTAAACACTTCACAACAGGACCTCGGCAATGCAGCACCACTGAACTCCGCACTGAGAACACCGACACGTTTTCCGCACGATGAGGGAAAATAATTGATGGGCACGCGCGACGAGGATGTCTCCGAGGAGGGTGAGACGCTACTGACTCGCGATTTCGGCTCGACAGGGTGTTACCCCCGCGCGATTCGGAAAACAGCGTTGCGCAGCGCCGGCGCGCCGTGGAAGGGAGTCGAGAGCGCGCGCGCCGCGGCGATTCATTGCGCTTGCGTTGAGCGCCGGGGGCTTGGACCTGAGCGCTTTTCTTTCTTGCTGCTTCTTGTGATCTTCACTTTTTTTTGTAAGTTGTTTTGTTGTGGAATTATGCGATGTGTTGGGGCTTTGAGCGAGAGGTGGTTGGGTGGGTTTTTGTTTGGTTTGCTCGGGCGGGAGAATTTGAAAATCAAGTATTGCTTGTTGTATTGTGGGGGTGGAGAAATAGAAATGAACAAGCGGGTGCATTTATTAGCTTTGTAATATTGGGAATGCTTTGTGACTTTTTTCTTTTGTTTTATCCTGGAAAAATATAAATTTCAAAAAGCCGAATTCAGCATTGTCATTTTTTACGGGATATTCAGTCGAATTTTTGGGAAGTCTTGTTTTACAATTATTGTCAAATTCCTATGAACATCTATATGCACATATTTTTTAATAAAAATAAAAGTTGTCAATAAATCAAAGTTAATGAACTCACGCAATTGCAGACCAGGTAATTGAAGTCTTGGTACAAAAGGAAATAATGCTTACCTGAAACAGAAAGAAAGGTAAATTATTATAAACTAAATATATTTTATAATAATATTTTCTTTAGAAAGTAAGTATATAATTTTGAAACTAACTTATAAAATGTTTTAAATGGACATTAAACCAATTTAATGAATTGATAATATGTACGCTAAATAAAAATCATTAATTCATATACAGCAATGCTTTATAATAAGTTAAATCAAGCTAAAATTGGTTGAAGGTAATGGTATTTTAAATGAAATACTAAAGTTTTAAATAGAATACTGAGATTACGCATGCATAATTTTATTGCTTTGACCGAATTACTGCAAACACGTTCAGAAATCATAAAAGAATGTGAAACATTCATAACATCCGCTACATAATTTACATAACGAATTGTAAAAGCGTACTTTACAAATAATCAATCTACGTACTTCTTCATAATATATAACAACATTAATGACTTTGTTTATTTAATTATATAAAATCATAATTACATTCGATAACATTCCATATAATAAAACAGCATTAACATTAAACATAAAATTTATTTGTGCCACAGGCACTTCATAATTTCCCAAAAGCCCACGTAACTGTCGAATAAACACGTCCAGACACCCCAATTCCCTCAATATTTTCAGAAAATCCGGAAATTCAAACGGATTAATCCAAGCGTCTCTTAAAAATTCCTCAAACTCCAAACTCGCTCCTCCAACCCAACAAATGAAAAACCAATCTTGCCACAGTCCTTAGCCAAAATCCCTTTCGATTCCTCCTTCCACGCGCTCTTGGCCCTTACGAAAAGCCCAAACGCTTCCGCGTGTACGCAGGCCAAAGTGCCGGCTCGCCGGCAATGCGCGGCACGTCTCGAGAGCTTGCAAGCTCGCTTCTTTGTTCCACAAGGGAGAGAGAGAGGAGCTGGAATAGCCCCGCGGAATCCCGCGCGCCGTGAAGTATGCGCGTATTCGAGTGGGAGTGCGCATCGATTCGGTTGAGAGGCTCACCGCGCCCCGAATCAGACTGAGTTTAATTGGATTGTATACTGGCCAAGCTGTGTAACGGCTGTGTGCTTTGGTGTTGCTTCCTTTTTTTTTGAGGAGCGAGAGAAGGAGGAGGGTTACAGGATTGGATTTACAGGCGCAAACGGAGCGATTGTTGAGAGGATAGCTTTCCTTGTGAGGTTGGGGTTTAAGGTGTTGGGGGATGGCTCTTTTAGATGAGGTGAAATTTATTGTGAGAAAAAGTAATTTAATAATTTTTCATGAGTGCTTTATAATTGTCTATAAATTGATCGTGATAAGAGAACAAGAAGTAATTGTGGAAATTATTTACAGTTTTCTAAACTTTTAACTTTCATGAGAATTTGGTAATGTATGATTAATTAGAAAAGTATGTTTAAGTAGTTAGGTGCGCGTTTTAGTCAGACATATTGGTAATGAAAAATGTTTGATATTTATTTTACACATTTTGAATGATTTAAAAAATTTTTGTTCTAAATATTTTTGAAAAGAATTTCGATCAATGAATTTTTTTCTCAAATTAATCATCAAAAATTGTGGAAGTTTAATTTACAGATGATATATAGATTTAAAGAATCATGTTTTTTAATCAGAAACAATGCAAAGGATAAATTGTCAGTATGATACGCAAATGTAAAAGCAAATACTTTTTTTCAATGAAGAAACGCGCGCAATTTGACATTTAATAAAGCTAAATTGAAAAGTTCATGTTTCATTTTCAATATTTTGTGTATTGGTGTATGTTACCATTGTAAATTTTGTGAAAATTTTAATTTAAATATATAAAATGCAGACTTATTTTTTTCAATTTAGTAAAACTCTGGTTTCACTATAATTAAACTAAATTCTGATTTATTCGAAAAAAATTTGATAGAAATTGTAAAAAGAATAGATAGCTAAAACTAAATCGCTTGAAGGATTATCGAATAATACGCCATTAAAAACGCTCTAATCATAGAATCCATACATCAAACGACATAAATTGCAATTCCCGAAAATACTTAAATCTTCATACTAAACTTAACCTCGTTTAAAGATAAAATTCGTTCTCAATTCCGCAAAAGCGTATTCACCGTCCAGCCTCAAAAAGTATCCACGCTGAACGCCTACAAAAAAGTGACTAACTCTAACGGACGCGCGCGCAGCCGCGTATTAAACGTCCACCGGGGGATTCCCCAGGCGAACGGCTAATTGGCTGGACCGAGTTTTTCGGCTGGCGAGAGTGCGAAGCCCCGGCGTCGCCCAATTAGCCACCGACGTCGCCGCGATTCTGCTACGATTCTTTTTGCCTCCCGACCCTATGCGCTTGTCTAATTAAGCGTAATATCCGCGCGCCTACGCGCCCGTAATAACGGCTGACGTATTCTTCTCCTGCACTCAACGCTTTGGGATTCGTGTTGCAGAGCTGTTTCGGATGCGTGTTTTTCGACTTTATTTCGAGGTGGGCTATCGGGCTTTTTGGCGGGGATATTTTTGCTTTTCAAAGAGAAAGTTTTGGGGGCGGGAAACAAATTTTTTTGGCGAGAGTTTTTGACGTTCGTATCTTTGGTAGTATTGGCAGCAGACTTTGAAGTCTGTATAGTCAGGGGCGCGTCATATCGGACTGTTCTTGGTACTGCGAGAAATATGATAGAAATATTTTTCTAGAATTTAAATTTTTTATATTTTAAAAATAAAATTGAATAAACATTACTTTGGGAATTAAAAATCACAGCTTATATATTTTATTCTTTACTAAATTAAAATTTTGATAAATTATCTTATTACTACTATTCTAGGAAATGAATTAAAGTAGAAAAAATTAGAATGATCTTGATTAAAAGATTTCTTTACACAAACATGATATTCACTACAATAAAAAAAATCTCTTTGAGAAAGTAAACTAACAATGCAGTTGGTCCTGTTTTCAAAGAGGATTTTATGCAAAGCTGAATGCTAATAGAATATCCTTTTTCTAAGAATTCCAACTTTTATTGGAATTTTTAAAAGTAATAATTTTTGAAAATCTTTTCTATTATAAAAACTCATTTTAAGTAATTAACAGTATAAATGTATCGACCCATTATCAATTTTAAATAACTGCAAAATATTTTCACTTCAAAATAAATATTTATCAAATTAATTTTACACTTCAATTTCTGTAGTCATTTAAAAATAGTCAATTAATACTTTGATCCGCCTTCATTAAATTTGAAAGACGCGATTTCATCTAATTTTTATTTTTGTCGAACTTTTTCACCGCTCGAAAAAAAAGTCGAGCAGCAAACTTTTCTATTGAATTATAGAGCGCCGCTTTTACCGCATCGCTTAACAGATTAAAAGGAAGCGAGGGCAAAATTCTCGCGAAGCGCTCTCGCGAAAATAGCAAAAATTAGACAGGACAGATTGATAGCGCGACGAGCGCTAGTTTCACCGAGGATAAATGTTTCGGCAGTCCGCTGGGGGTCTTTAATTAATTAAATATCCTTCTACGGCGACATAGTACATCGGGCGTTTAAAGCGCCAAAAAAATCTCGGATAAAAAAATTACTCGATAATTTGGCGCTTCTGCACATTTGATATTTTAGTATTCAGCGCTCGATAATTCACTTACGAATAGCGAATCGGGTAATGGAAATTAGAAAGTAAACATGCATTAAACTTTGTCCACTTGATCGCAACGTTCTTTATTTTAACGTTTCTAAACTCATCTTATTACTGTTAATGCAAGTAATCGGTTCTACTGTTTGTTTAAATATTTGTAGTCAAATATTTACGGTATTCAGCTTGAAACGCGTGTTTTAGTAAATAGTTTGGTGGGAATGGAAACTCTCGAGGAATATTATCGTATTTGAAAGACTACTATTACGAAATTGTTTAGTTATTAATTAACAACGAAATTTTTACAAGATTCAGAAAGAATAATTTATATCTGTCTCGCTTGTTTACCAGAAATTAAAGTCGACACTGAAAATCCAAGCCTGTAATAAAAATTGATATGAAGCATCTAAAAGTGGTAATTACATATTTTAAGTAAAAATCAGTTACTTATTTGATAATTTTTACAAACTTGAATATGCATTGAATTTCTCACAATATCCCTTAGCGAATTACCCGTACATCAAAGCCAATAACTCTTACAAAAAATTAGACTTCTGTTTGACCAAAAAGAGCATCTAAACCACATGTACCTGCATACTGCTCACCCTACTCGCAG
This sequence comes from Eupelmus urozonus, assembly GCA_900480035.1. Taxonomy (NCBI): domain Eukaryota; kingdom Metazoa; phylum Arthropoda; class Insecta; order Hymenoptera; family Eupelmidae; genus Eupelmus; species Eupelmus urozonus. The sequence continues at coordinate 33,413 of UELX01002058.1, forward strand.
CAATCCTTTTTCTGCAGCACCTGCGTGCACTATTTAACTGCGAATACAGTCCCCGCTCTCACTTGTCAACACGGTAGTACGAAAAACGCAAAACAGGAAAATCGGACTGCTTCGGAAAAGGAAGCGAGAAACACTGCTTGCGCAAAGAAAAAGGACGCTTACGGCTAATAACCAAGCGTCTCCCACATGCGTACACACTACTGACTAATTGGAGCAGCGCTCGCTTACGCGCTTTTGAAAGTTTTCCAGTTTCCTTTATCATAAGCCGTGGTAATTTTTCTTTCTTCTTTGATACACGTGTAATGCCGCCCTCAGCTTAGCTTGTAATCGAATCACGCGGAGGGTGGGTTTCTTTTTCTCGGCTTTCTTTGTGCGGTCGGCGCGTGTATGTTTACAGAGCGGCGTTTGAGGCTTTGAAACGCGTGTTATTCTGAAAGATTTAGCGAGCTCGCGGGAGGTAATTAAATGCGCAGGATACGTTTGTGCCGTTAGAGAGGATAGAGTGTCTTGTTAGTTCTTGCGACATTCCGCGCCGGGGAGTCGGAGTAAAAAGGCATCGTGCGGAGTGCGCATGTTTTTCGGCTGCATATTTAAAATTGCTTGACTTATGTTTAAAAAAAAATTTTATGTTTTATAACTAACGTTTATATTTTATTAATATAACCATAAACTGTTTCGTTGTTTACGCTATTTTAGTTAAAACCATAAAGATATATCTGAATATATCAACGTCTGACCAAACCCGCATATATCTACTTAACCATCAAACTTCGCCTCATCCCACAAGTCCATCAAAGCCACAGCCCGTCGAGTTACCAAAGAAAAACATCCAGCCCACGCACGCGCCCATTCGCAAACTTGATCCATTACCAGCCGCATATCTATCAAAGACAACCGTCACCTCCCCACCCGCGTCTTTGAAGCAACTGCGACTCGCTGTTTGACTTCGTTAGAAGCACGAAGCGGCGAGGCCGGGGGCTTGCATTAATCGCTCGCACCGCAACCTTCTCTCAATTGTCCAGCAGAGCGAGAATTTGACTTCCTGCTCGTCGCAATGCGACCGCAACGTACCAGTCCGCTGCGCGAGAGCGCAAATACTTCGGAGCAATTGCATTTTCCGTTTACTTAGCGCGCGATTCGCGATATCGCATTGGCCAACTATGCGTATCGTAGGGTACGAGGGGGTGCAATCGTTACGCGTGTAGAGATCGCATTCTCGTGGCAGATGGCAGAGCGGGACGGATATATATTCGGCGTGCGTGCGCGCTCTGGCTCGATTTTACGGCGCTGTATCTTTTATAACGCGGGGAGGGGGTTGAGGATTCGCTGTCTGATCGAATGGTGTTCTGGTCGTTGAGTATCTAAATAAAATGTATATATACAATGTACACGAAATTCGGGGAAATGGAAGATACAGCGGTTCGGGGACGGTGAGCGTATATCATTCTAAATTTTGTTTTATGACTGTTATCGTATTCTGAGCAATTATAACGTAAGCTTTTACTGTATCCATGAAGCTTACAAGATTATACGTTCGATCAAACTGTATTCAATAAATAAAAGTGTTCGGTCCTTTTCGACCTCCAATCACGTTTCAACCGAGTTGCTTAATTCAAAATAAATAAGTAAAATTATTAAGCGTAATATGCGACCGCGCCGAGCAGAAAAGTGTCCCCGCTAATCCTTCCGTGTCCCCGGGCTCGGCGCTCCGGCACGTCCGAGAC
>UELX01002059.1:0-35127 GCA_900480035.1 Eupelmus urozonus
CAACCGCGTGGTGAGTAATTTTTAAATACTTACTTTGAGACTTTGAACTTTGATTTTTTAAAAATTTAATAGATTTTTAAAAGTTAATAGTTGTCTGACGTGATGGACCTCCCCACGCTAATTTAATTAAAATATTAAAATTACGAAGAGTGCTCCATTTTAAGAAGTCGACCAAACGCACCGAAACGAAAAACTTTCCGCGCAGAAAGTTTCTATTTTCCCCGAAATATTTATTTTTCATATCCCAGTTAAAATTTTTTATCAGCCCGAAATATAGCAAAAACTTTGCGGCCGAAAAATATTTACCCATTCCCAGGGGACGTCAATTTCAACAACAAAGACAAAAAATGTCCGTACTCTTTGTTTCAACATTAAGGCCTGTTTACTCTACGTCGCGCGCGCGCCTCCATTATATTTCAGCTTTGAAAATATTAAATCTCCGCGAAAAAATGTCATCCCCCCGCGAAGCAGGACCAAAACGAAATTACACAATCCGCCAGCCCTCCCGTATATTTTCGCAACAAAAGCAAAAAGAAAAATAAAACAAAGAATCCCTCCATCGGCACGTATACCGGGCTAAATTTTCGAGCTCGAAATTTTCCCTCCAGTCAGCCGTAAAAACGCCCGGCAACTAATTTGCCCGTATATCCACTAATTTAATTATACGAGCGAATAAGCCAATCGGGACGCCTTCGCGCATGAGTTAAAAATAATAATTCGCGGCTCCGCATGCCTGCGCGTGCAGGCGCGCAAAAACTCCGGGGCTCAATTTAATTAAAAGAAGAAAATTCCTCGGCGAAGCGCGCGATAAAATACACGCCGACAAAAGCCGCAATCGGAATCCACCGGCGAAGGAGAACGGCGCGGGGAATAGAGTAAAAGCTCGGCGAATGCTCAAGGCTATCGAGCTTGCAAGCTCGAGATAATAAAAGTGCAGTGTATATAGGGAAACGGCGGGGGGCTCAGCGGACAACTGTTATTGGCTAATTCCGGCTAACTTTCCCCCAAGGCGAATTATATACACCTATCGGCGACTTTCCGGCCGCTTGCGCGGCTAGCGAAGCAAAGTGGAGAGATGTAAGGAGGGCGGCTGGGGTGTATAGGGATAGAAAGCACAAAGGCCAGACATCGAGGAGTTGTCGAACTCGCTCGCGTAAATAAGAGAAAGAGAGCGGGGCGGAGAGAGAAAAAAAAGTAAGAAACGGCCGGTAAGCAAGTTGGAAAAGTTTCTTGCGCTGGAGAAGTGTATACGCGGCGCGCGGCTCTATTTTCGGAAGTGGAAAGCCGCGCGCCGATATATCGATTGTCAGTCGCGCGCTCGATAGTTTTCCGGCCGCTCGCGTTTCTTCCTGTATAGTTTGGAAGCTGCCGAGCGCGAAAGAGGAGCCAGCTTCTCGCGGGTGTAGAAAAAAAAAAGGAGGAGAGAGAGAAAGAGAGAGAGAGAGGACTGTAGAACAGAGGGGAAGAGCGATAAAGAAGCTAGAGGTGGGGTGAGAGAGAGAGAGAGGTGAGTTTCTGAGGGAGGTTGAAGTTTCTCTTTCAGTGCCTCGATTATACGGCGACAGGATTCCCAGGCGGGTGCTAGCGCCCAGCGACAAGAAGGTCCAGAGAAAAATCGTCCTTTATCACAACTTCTTCCGCAGCCGCGTTGATCCGCCGGCCGCCAACATGCTTGTCATGGTGAGTCTATACATTTGCATTCATTCAAGCTTTCAAATAAATTTTTTTTATATAATTTGTTTTTTTTTTTTATACTTTATATTGGCTAGTGTAGAGGTGAGCGCGCTAATGTGGAGAGCATTCAATTTTCCGCGCCTTTGAGCTTGCGTACTTATATAGAGCTCGACGCGGTTTCTGGCCTCGGCGAGCGCATTCGGGTATATAAGGGTTATTGAGGATATTGCGCTCAAGGAGTTTATTGGATTGTGGCTTCGGAAGTTGGATTGTGTTTGATAATGATATTTGCGATATAGCCGGGAATTGTCGTTGCGCTTGTTTTAATTGGCCGGAATTGGAATTGTTTTAGTAATGGGGATCAATTAGCTCTAATATTATAAGTTTCTGTAATCTTATATCTTGCAAATTGAATAATGTACTAAACTAAGTTTAAAAGCTATGAGGATAAAATAATGTCCATTACAATACGGATTTAATAAAGGATAATTAGTTTAAAAAACGGAGGTATTGGATACTTATGTACAGATATATTTCTTAAAGAAGCAGGAAGCTGCAATTGACTCTCTCTCTGATTGCTCAAATCCGTTCGCGACTGTGCGCGAGGTAATGTTAAATTTAAGCGATCCACATTAGGATCCGCTTAGCCGATTTGCGCGCCAGAATGAAATGTTAAATCCTTTGGGATCAAATACGGAATGCATTAACGGCTATATCTTCAGAAATTGCTCGAGCAATTTAATATCGTCTTTCCAGAAACATTCGAAGTTATTAACTTTCTTAACAATTATTATTAAAAATTTTATTCATTTTTAAATCAGGGCTCGAAATATGTTTATTTATTTTTTCCCCGCACTATCGAATCAATATAAAGCCGCGTTGATTGATTTATCAAGCAAGAACCTTTCAGCGCGTGAATTGAAAAGGCCACTCGCTCAATGGTTTTTCATCTAAATGGAGCGTGAATATTCTTACTTATTCGAATGTAATAAAAAATCTCGATTTTTTTTTCATCGATAATAATAAACTTATTCGTGGTTATTTGCGCGGAGAAAATTTTCACATGATATACTTAATACAATGTATATAACTGAAACAATGATTAAAAAGAGGATTCCATCCATCGAAAACAAGCGCGAAACTTTTTAAATAACTTATTACTTCCAGAAGCAAGAAGAGACTTTAACGCTTAATTAACAGATTATTCTTTCAAAACTATCCATTACTTTACTCCCGCGCAGCCACTCGATCAAACTCCGCATCTCCATTCATTAAAACCCATCGCGCGGAAAAGTCTTCACTTACCCTCGAACACCTTACAACCACCACGCAAAAACCATCTCTCATCCACCTTTTCCCTCACACGCGACGCCCACTTCAAACAACATTAACATGCCCGAACAATAGACACCCGCAGCTCGACCCGTCAAAACAATAAAAAAAAGTAAAAAAAAAAAACAATCCCTTCAAATTCAGCGAAAAATCCCAGAAGCAACATTTCCATCCGGGCTGGATCCATTGTCAGAGCGCGAGCGCGCATCAGTCTGCGTATACACAGCCACACAGAGGGTAGAAGCCGCAGACGAGAGAAAAGGGTTCGACAAGTCGATATATACAGGCTCGCTGCGCAAATCCGCGCAGCTCGCCTCATGGAAATGTGTACACGTGCGATCTAGGGCCTGGCGGAGCGCGAATCCCAGCGGGACCAGCGAAGGGTTGGACTATATGTGCGTGGAAAAAAAGGTGGATGCTTTTCGAAAGCCAGTGGGAAGCTGGCGGTGTATACGCTTGAAGCGCTGCGCAGTGGATCAGGCGATTATTTTTATTGTTGCGGGGTTGAAGTCGTGATCGCTGGGTGGCCTCGGGGGAGTTTTGAGCTGGGTTTGAAGAGACGCGTCGAGGGAGGAGGTAGGTGAGGGAATTGATTATTAGGTGTTTGAGGCTGGGTTTTCGGGTGGGTTTGTTTTTTCATTTGGGTGATTAATTTTGAATGCGCGCGGTGGGTTGTTAGAGATGTGAATTATGGTACATTTAACACGTTCAGGAGGGCATGAGTCAAACATGGGTCATGATTTTCTTGCTCCAGGTTGAACATGAGCCATCTTTGAGTAATGAATTTATTATTATATTATTATTCTATACTATTAATTAAAGTAAGGCCCAAACATGCCACTTAACGTGATTTTGAGGTCGGTTTGTTAAAAAATAACTCGTTCATCTTTGAGACAAGTAAAAGCTTGGACATTATCTGTCCTGAACGTGTTAAAATGTAGAGAGGTTTAATAAAGTTTATTTAGAAAAGGGGATTAAGCCAAATATAGATAGTCTGATTTGTAATAACATCTTTTTGAATATTTTATTTTAGGTTTTGTGTCAAGGAGTCTAAATGTATTTGCGTATAATTAACTTACCTTCTTGTTCCGGCCACGATCCTTGTGTGGTTAAATAGATTCACGGGAGTATCCGCAGGTGCAGAGTCCAAAATCAATCAATTTTACACTTCATCGGCTTACGTTGGTCACAATATACAATATTAGTTTACAATTTCCTTTCTGCTAGTTATAGAAAGATTTCCTAATTAATTTGCAAAACTTCATAAAATTTTCAGAAATTAAATTACTAGTAATCGTAACATACGAATATGCGTCTGTATCGATTAATACCAAACTCTTTTACTCTTTTTCGAAAATTTTAATTGTTCTCATCGCATGAATAAATAAAGCTTTATATCCGTTACAGCATAAATTCGTACTCGCTGTATCTGGCTAAAGCTGGAATATATATTGCCGGTGAATATTTAAAAGGTCATAAAAAATTCTATGGATATCTTTGTCGCAAAGTTTTTCCCCTTTAGTTTACAAACAGAAGGCTGAAAGGGTGTAATTTAGCAAGGCTGTATATACGAGGTGAATTTATGAATAGCATAAAGAACCAGTAAGGCCAGCCCGGAATTCCAGTAATTCTAACCGCTCTTAAAGCATAAAATCTCCAGTCGGTAAAAGTAAAACTTACTGCACTTCTCTTTGACTTTTAAGATTTGTCATTCTATCCAATATATTCAGTGCAACTTGCTCTCACGACTTCCGCGCCGTGACTTCGTTTTTCTTTTCTGTGTTACTTGGAAAAGGCTTTTTATTGAACGCCGATTTCGCAAAAATTCCTTACTTTATCGTAATTTATAGCCTTTTCGAAACAGCGAGAAAATCGACGTGAAAACCAAATAAATTAACAAATGTATACTAATATAATAGAAAAACAGCGATTATACTTAATATTTATTACTTTCAATAAATAATTATTCCCCCAAAGTAAAACGAAGCAAAATAACAGGAGCTAATTTGCTACTAACAAGAAAAAAGCATTAAAAACGCTTTCAATAACTAATGTCCTCGAGCTTTGAAACATAAAGCCATTAATCTTCCATTAAACTTTTTCTCAAGCCCGAAACCAATATAAGCAATAATTCCGGCCAGCATCCAATAAAGTCGATAAAACTTATGAATCAATCAGGCGCGAGTAAAACCAAAAATAAACCCAGCATCGCCAACGAAGCCCAGCTTATTCCCCCGCTCCTCCATTACCCGAAACAAAGATCATTAACAAATCCGACCTTCATAACCAGCCCTCGCGTGCACCCACCTCAATACAGCCAGCACCAATTTATCCTCGCAAATTAAACGACAATCGACCCGAATCCCAGCCACATAACCCAGTCCCACGCTCTCTCAGGCTCCCCAAAAGACTTTCCACATACACTCCCCTAAACACTCTTTCCTCGGCGAAAACGGCTCCGCACTTACGGAACTGGCCCCTATATGTCGCCGAAAAAGCGCGCGGCCAGAAACAAAAGAGCGAAAGGAGGCAAACGTAAGTGAATCCTCTCCCTCTCTTGCAAAGAAAAAGTAAAGAGCACGTAAAACGAAGCGCAGACCTCTTGCCTTTTTTACTCCAACATTTTTTTCCAGCTCACTATACACGTATGTATATATATATGTTTCGACAGAAGTGGCACGCGGGGGCGGCCAAGGCCGCGCAGAAATGGGCCGAGGCGTGCTACGCGCTAACCCACGACAACGCGACGGGCCTGCACACCGACGCCTTCGGCAGCTGCGGACAGAACATCTTCATCTCGACGGCCCAAGTGCCCTGGTAAGAGCATACACCCACCCACGCGCGGCACTTAACCCAACCTGTCGCACATATATACGTGCCCTTCGGGGCTGCTGCTTCACTCTCTGCGTTATGCTATATATGTATAGACACGTATAAGCCGCACGTGTAATTAACCGGCGCGAGGAAATTTACATACGGCGCGCACCGGACGCGCGAATTCGCCGCAGAGAGGGCTAATGACGCGCGGAGAGAGCTGGGTTATAATGTCGATTCGATGCCTGCGGTGTCGGAGCTGTTAATTTCAATGTGCGCTGCGACGGCTGGAGGCCTGGACCCTTCGAGGGGGTTTTTTTGTTTTTTATGGGTAGGGCTGGATTAACGGCGCGCACGCGGTGCGGATGGTTTTTTTCTTATTCGGGGGTGTATACATGCACCGGCCGGTGCGGAGTGGAGTAATAAGCGGTAATGGGATTCCGCTGTTTTCGACTGGGCGCCCTGGTTTTTCGCTTTTTTTAAGGGGGCAGGGTGTAGGGGTTGAAAATTGTAATCTTTTCGGGCTTCGAAGGGTCGGGGGAATATGTTTTATGTATGAGGGTTGGAACGGTTGGATTAAGTGGAAAATTGTTTGGCCTTTTAAGAAATTTAGCTTTCACGTCGCGGCTCGATTATAGCAAAGTGTTTTAAAGCACACATGACCTTTACATTTTTAATAGGACAATACAATCAACGCGCCTAAGCCAAACCCGACCAAAAATCGTCACCCCGAAAAAAAAGCCACTCCAACACGTGGCCTTTCTGTTATTCCAATATCCGTCAATCACCCATCCGGCGCCCAAAAAAAAAGCTCGACAATCAAATTTCCATCATCCCGCGCGAGCTCGCCACAATTAAATAACATCCACTCGACATACGCACACATCTCGACGAAATCACGCGGAAATTCGGTAGCCGCACGCGGCTCGAAAATAAAGCACTATGGAACCGCCACCTTCATTATAACGTACGGCCAGCCGAAAGGACTAATTACCACTAATAACCGCTCGGAATCGGCTGACCTACTTAGGGCAGCAGGCTACTTTGCACGCGGCCGCGACTCCAGCTTCGAACTGCCCCTAAAGAAATTATACGTCAAATACGAGCCTTATACCCTAGCTCGCTCTAAAGCTCGACGCTCCAACATTTAATCTCAGTGCGCGCACACACACACGGCCTCTCGCATTACGAGCTGCACCCGCGGGATTTTGAATCCCAATGAATCCTGGCGCCAGGCCAGATTCCGGGGATATAACGCCGGGGGTTGAGCGAGAAAGCGGCCGAGCGGGAATTCCGTGTCAAGTGCGCGCGAGCGGGGGAAAAAATGAAAATCCTCGAAAGTTGGGTAAACAGGAAATATGTCAAAACAAAAGTGCCCGCGAGGTAGCGGGGGGGATATTGTTCGGCCACTTGGGCAGGACGCGCGCGCGCGCTTGGAGATGCAATCAAACGACAGATATGAATTTTTCGTTTGGTTAGCCGGGTTTTTCTTCTGGAGGGCTTTGGGATTGTTGACGTCGCTGAATGGATTCGCGGATGGAGATCGCGTGTTTTTTGAAGTAGGGAAATGTTATTTTTCGGGTAAATGAATGGGATGGAGGAGCGTTTTTGTCTAACTGGAGCGTTATGGGACGGGCTGGTTGGGTGGATTGGTAAAATAAAAATTATTGTTTTTAGAGGGTGGGTTATGGGCTTTAAAAATGGGTGATAAACAATTTTTGTTTGATAAGTATTTTAAATTGAAATAAAATTATACTGTCTGTATTAAAGTGCACACGCTCCATTTTATTGCTGACAATATTAAAGTACGTTAAAAAATGACGACTACAACTGGGATTAATACGCATAAAAATCTTTAAATACGATTATTTTTGCTTGAAAAATAAAATTAAATTGAGTTTGGAACAATAATAAAACCGAGATTTTGATTTTTAAAAATTTCAACGAATTTTCTATCTAATATTTATTTTACGGAAGTTATTACCAGAATACTAAAAATGATCAAATGAAATTTGAAAATTTTAAATAAAAATTCAATTATATTATGACATTTTACAATATTAAACTTCTGACTTCAACATACAGACTTTTCTAGAAATAATATTGAGCTAAACTTATCAATAAATATTTAATTTTTCGTTAAGCAAAATCCAATAACCAATCATATAATTTGAAATAAAAATAATCTTACCAATATAACATAAAATCTTGCATTAACAAACTTTATTTAATCTTTCCATAAACACACAACAATTTTCAAAATAACAAAACCCAGAAAATCTTTTCATAAACACACAACAATTTTCAAAATAACAAAACCCAGAAAATCTTTTCTTTTTTCCTACCACCAGGTTTTTCGCTATTAAGACATGGTTCTCGGAGGAGCGGCTGTTCTCCTACGGCAAACCAGAGCACAACGATCTCAGCAAGGTGGGCCACTACACGCAAATGGTCTGGGCGACGAGCCACCACGTTGGCTGCGGCTGGGCCGAATGCGACGGCAAACGTGGACCCCGCGGCATACCCTACTTCAGCTACGTCTGCAATTACTGCCCAGCGTGAGTGTCGCCTTTGTTAGGATTACTGCTTCTTACTTTTTTACATGAATTTTTAGTTTTTATGATGCATGGGTGGAGGGCTGCTAACCTTTTTTTTATAGTAGTTTGAAGGAAAATATTGTTTAGATTGAAGATTAGATGTTTTTTCTTTTTTATTAAAAATCAGTAAAGTACTTGGTTTTATTGACAGTTATTAATATCTATATAGTTGACAATATCATAAATTTTGCAACGTAGTTTTATTTTTAAAACGAAATATAAAAAATTTAGACGATTTTTTTCATATTTTTAATCTTTTAAATAATGACGACAAGTAAAAATAAAAAGCAATTACATCAAATGAATAAAAAATTTTTGATGTACGTTCGTATGTATAAATTCATTAATGTAATTTTTTTTCATTTTACATTGTGTATGACTAATTTAAAAATTATTAAGAATTTAAAAGTTAATATCAGACTTTAATTGTTATTTTCATCGTGTAATTTCAAGTACATATTTTAAACGAGTTACTTGTTTTTAAATCATAATTACATACTTATTATTATTTGTGTTTTAACAGAAATAATATATTTTATTGATTCTCGAACGAACTATTTTCAATTTAAACATGAGTATATTTTCCGCTGTATTTATATTCGATTTCTGTTTATTTTAACTTATCTCTATTTCCATTCCATTTTCAATCCAACTTTAATACATCAACAATTAGCTGTGTTCTTTTATGAAGCTATTTGTCCTGAAAGAATTTTCACTGAGTAAAAATAAAATTGAATTTCCAGTAGTTTTAAAAGATCGAATAGGGAAATAAAATAGAATCTCATATACATTTTACAGTTACTGCTATAACACTAAAAGAAGACGGTATTAGTTCGATAACACTTAATACAAATTTTATGGAAGATATTAAATTTCTTAATTATTGTAAAATATAAATTCATTAATTATTACGTATGTAAAGTTTGATATAAAATGGTTCAGTTTAAACATCAAGAATAAAGTTTTTATAACATTTTCATTACGCTTGTTGATTTTATTAAAAAATTAATTAAATTAAATTATTAATTAAAGAATTATTATTATTAAAAGCTGTATAAGAGACAAATTATAATTTTCTCCTGTATTAGGCTAAGTTTGGTGAATGTGCGTCTGATAAACTTCAGCAACGTGATTATATCAATGAATGAACTAAATGACGCTTAATTAAATGTTCCGCATAAGAGCCTTTGAAATGCAAATTATAATTTTCTCTTTAGAAAAATTATTGCACTTTGAAGAACAGCTACATATTATCAATATTATAACAGTTTTTCTTTGTAGTACATATAATAATTTTGAATTGTACAAAATATTTTTAAAAAGTTGATTTAAATATTTGCTAGTTCTTATTTATTCATTTTACTATGTTTGTATAATTCGTTAAATTTCACAAATATAATAAATTTTTGGTAATCAGACTTGCAATTACAGAATTTTCGTTGGCAAACTGAATGGAAACTATTAAATAATTCAGCTTATTAAATTGTGATAAATGAACTCTAATCCGTGCAACTATTGAGATTAAAAAAATCGCTCATCCAGTTTTAATATTAGAGAAACATTCGGAGGGATTAAACTGGCGTGGTTTCTCGATGTAATGGCGCAAACCATTAGAGAAAATTAAGGGACTTAGCGGAACATTATAGAATATTCGGCAGCAGACTCGAATATTCCAGGCAACAGTTAAACTTTCTAAAATGATTTAGAATATTCCAGAGGTATAAGGGCTAAAGGGTGTATATATATGCGCTCCTTTAGCTTGTAACTTAATCATGAACTGAATACGCAAGTCACGCCGCTAAAGCGAGAGATGGCACCGAAACGGAAACAATCAAACAAGATTAGAAACGCGGACTTATTGAAATTTGTTCTCTACTAAATTGCCCATTGTCTCCAGATCCATTCATCAACTAAACCATTCAACAAAATCACACTCGCAAACAACCATAAAAATCAAATTTAAAAAACACCAGTCCGAAAAATCCCCAACTACCAACGTTCCCCAATTACCATAAAACCAGCCTATATAACCGTCACTCACCCTAAAAAAAAAACTCGAGCATTCCAAAGCTCACCACCTGCTTCCTCTCTCACCTCTCTAATCTAATCCCCAAATCCACACACTCACCTCTCTCTTTCTCTCTCTATTTCCAGCGGCAACCGAGAGGACAAACTATCCGAGCCTTACGTTGCCGGCGAGAGCTGCTCGGATTGCCGTGAGCACTGCCGCCTCGGCAAGCTCTGCAAGAACGCCTGTCCCTGGGCGGACCTCTGGGCCAACTGCCGGCAGCTGCGCGACACGTGGCCGGGCTGGCTCTGCGACACCGAGACGGAGCAGGGCCTGGAGCGCAGGCAGTTCTGCAGGGCCACCTGCCGCTGCGACGGCAAGATCATCTGAGGAGAGCAGCGGCTAAGCTACATGCTGACTAATTGATGGGACACGTCGATGAAACGAGCCGCATATAAGCGTCATGCAAGCGAACGTCGAGAGAGACGGATGATGCGCCGCTCGCACCGAATCATATCGTTAGTGTACATAAGATCTTTCTTTCTTTTTCAAAGTTTTCAGTTTTTGCGCCTTTGAGTTTGATGAGGTGGTGGGCGGAGGTGCGATTCGAATGAGATGGTTTCGTTGCTTTTTTTCTAACGGTTGATTGTAATTTTTAAGGTTCGGTCTTTGATTAAGCTTTGAACGTACCGGTAATACTTCTTTATGCCGCGCTAATTTATGCAAGCTATATAAAGAACTATTTAACGCATCCAGCTGTCCTTTCCCCATCAGCATCACAATAACCAGCCCACAAAAAGCTTCAAAATTTTCTACTTCAAAACCTTCCAACCACTCCCGCCTCTCTCCCAACCCTTTCTCAGCATTCCCATAACGAATAACAAACTAGTCCTCCATCCGAATCGCTCCTCGCGCTCATCGCGATGCAAGAAGATACCGGCAACTCCTCCCTCTTCCTCGCGGCCTTTTCGCGAGAGCGGCAAGCCCATCTTGACCCCGGAGCGCCGGCTTTCTTCGAGCAAGGGGTATATATATGTATATCGGCGAGCTTCTCTAGAAAGGGTTTCTTGGCGGAGTTTGAGGGGCGTGGATTATGTAGTTGGTATCGGCGAGGCGTCTTCGCTTGCATAGTTTAATGTTTTGTAAAAGGATTTGGTCTAGGGTTGCTTTAGGCTCGGGAGAGAGGCGAGAACAATCGTTATTGATAATTAGATGGTAGGCAACGCATTGAGTAGCTTTACGGATTTTCTCGTTTGTTTTGCAGGATTTTGTCGGGTTGAAGCGTTGGTTTAAGGTTAATTACTGTTAGAACGTTAGTGTCGAAACGAAATTCTATGAATTTAGGGTACGTATGCATATATTATAGTTTGTATTAATGTGTTACAGTGTTCCAACACGACACGTTGCGTTCTTTAATTCTATTTTTCTATACGAAATTCATTACCGCTCGAGCATATTTTCAGACTCAATTGCGAAAATTGTTCGGAAGTTCTAATGAAGTAAGGATCAACCCCATTGAGGAATTTCTCAGTCTAGCGCAAAAAAAAAGAGTCGTAATGGGACTGTCCTCGTTAAAAGTAAAAATCACTCTGGGGAAATGTGACAATTATCTCTATTAGCAGGGATCCTCCGCACCTATTTTCGAAAAGGGCTAAATTCTCGTTAGAGGTAAAAGTTGTTCGTTCGCGCGCGGAGAGAGCAATACTTTATTTTATAATGCGTTACAAGTTTTCAGTCTGCATTTAAAATGTACATTTTCGATGTATTCGTCATTGAATTAAAATAAACAGATGCCCAGGTCCTTTTAAAGCGATTATTTCGTTTGCAGCCTGAATATTTTATACGATCGACATCGACGAACTTTAGTTTGTAAAACAAAGTTTAGCCTCCTCTGGCTTCTGCTGAAATAACTGGAAAAACATGTTTGCGAATTTAATCGATGGATAAGCAAATTATAATTAAAGCCGAGTTATGAAAAGTTTCTCGAAAACGGCCGATAAATTCTGTATGTGTACATTGATTTTAGTCATTAGCGAGATAACGTTCGTTTGACAAGCGCAGCAGGTATTGTTTTCACGAAGGATGTATATGTACATATTAATAACAACGTAGCATTGTAGACGACATTTTTGTTAATTTTGTATATGTTATATGAAGAAAATGGACAAAAATTAATTATATAATAAAAATTTTATTCGTTCAAAATATTTACAGTGTTTTTTCAGTTTCGAAATACATCTTTCATTTTCTCAAAATCCCACAATCAATTTTTCCGATAAATGTTTCATACCCTGGATTGTTGAATGTGTTCCTTTAGTCCTTCGGGAAAGCTTTAAATTTTCCTTTTTTTTAACCATTGAAGAGACGAATGTGCGGACATTAGTCTGTTATATATTGACACAATTACTTTTCATAAATCTCACGAGATTTCATTTATTTTTTTAAAAGCTTATTTTTATTTTCGTTATACGCATTTGCTGACAAATTAGTTTCCGTTTTTCAAAAGATAATTGGATATCGCATCGACTATATTTACCCATACAGCTATTATTGAAAGTAAAATATTTCTTTCCCGCATGAATAAATAAAACCTGTCTAATAAATCTGTCTTTCTTATTTTAATAATATCACACTCCGATACTTTCCCCACCCTCATGAATACCATTATTTCAACGCCAGTTTACCCTCCCCGACCGAGCGACAATTCAGTTATAATCTTCTAAATCGGATGCCTCAACTTTCTAAGTAGCATCAACGTCAGTAAACAAAAAGTCCAAGTTCTGACGCGCTTAAAAAAGTTAAAAAAGTCGATAAAAGCGCGGGGCTGCGGCGCCCCCGCTGCATGTTTCAGAACGCACCTCCGACGTGCATTGTTCGCGCAAAATTTGACGTGAAAAAAGCCCTGCGCATACACGTTCTCTGAAAAATTTCGCGCGCCCCGGCAAAGAAAGCGCGCGTTCCGTCAAAGTAACGCGCGTATACCTTGGAGACAAAGAGAAATAAGAAAAAAAAAAATACACAGCCTCTACTTTGGAAAAATTTTTCTCAAATGGAAAACTCGCGACGAGGTATAAACAAAAATATAACCGAGTCCAGGTTTGCGCGTCTTCTTAGATTCTTCCGAGTCGCGAAATTGACACTTAAAGCGCGCGAAATTACAGCGCGCGAATCGCTGCAAACAACGTCCCTAGACAGGCGCGAGCTTGCAACAATGTATAATACAGAAAGCTCGCGCAGCGCCTTTGTCTCCTCTCTCACGGAATTCTCATTTTTTTCCTTCTCTCGCCTCGCACTCCGGCCTCCTCCTCTCGCCCTTTTTTCTTCCGCTCTCACTCCGGCTCGACGACGACGTCACTCCGATGAAAATGGCAGGCGAACAAAGGGCCCTGTGCTTGCGCGAGCTTTCGCGCGCACTCCGAGAAATTTAGAGCGCGCGCGCGCAACGCGCAGACTTCCGTCATTCACACGTATGATCCGTTGTCTCTGTTTTTCGACGATTGTCAGAGCTTGAGCTTGCAAGCTCCCGGAGGATGTATCTTCGCGTCGGCGCTAATGGACTTTTGAGTTTAGAGGGCGATACGCGCCCGGGGAGGGCGATTATGATGATAAGAATGCGAGAGGAGGATTTGTTAGAGACGGAGTTGATGTGTACGTGCGCGAGCGTGGGTGGATGCACGGAGCTGCGTTAATATTCGTAAGGGAAGAGCTGCTTGTTGGCTCGTGAAAAAGACATTTTTCCTAATGCTATTACTGCACTCGACGGTTAGTAAAATGCTTTTTTTTGCGCCGCGCTTATGTATGCATTTTAAAATTATAAATTTAAAAACGGTTTAAAGAGCAATTCATCCACGGTAATTGCTAGATATATTTTCGCTCGCTCTCGGGCTTGATAATTTTTATCTTTTTAGTGCCTTTTGAGTTTTATGAAATTTACAATTTTTTGAATAAATTATTCATTTGTAGGTCATTTAGATGCAACTTTTTTTTTTAATAAATGTGTACTTGGAAAATACGCTTATATGTTGTGGTCTTTTATTCAATTTTTTTTAATGAGGATACAAATTCTTCTCTGAAAGCTTTGCAAGAAGATTTATCCTCTAATTATTTATCTAGCTTCGTTAAAAACCAATACCATAATGAAAAACATAAATTAAATCCACGCAGCTCTTCACTAACTTACGAATTTCAAATCTCCCACCCCCGCATCGAGGATTTATGTATCCCCCTCGAAAACATCCGCATCCCCAACTCAATCAAAACATTAAACCCCCAAAAGCAAAAACACGGCCAGCAGAGAGCAATCCGGCTTAATACACCGCAAATGGCTTTTTAATAACACGTCGCTGCGTCGCACGCAAAAGAAAAAGCTCAGAGCTTTTTTCGTCCAAACAATCGCTTGCACGCCGACGCGCAAAAGCTACCTCATTCTTTAACGATAACGAGCCGTGTCTGTTCAGCAATACAAAACTCAAAAAAAAAAACGAAAAAAGAAATTCGCTGGGTATAGCTTTAATCTTGCAGCAGCAGCAGTAGGTTGCGCGCTTGCCATGGCCCATTGCCGACGACAACCGCAGCGCGGCACTTGGGAATTAAGGATATTCCTTGGCGCTTGCTCTCTCCCCGAGTGTCTTATATACCTCCCCCCCCTCTCCTACCCTCTTTGAGAGTCCTTCTCATTTTCACTCCCTGCCTTTCTCTTTCTCTCGGCGAAACAACGCGAAAGCTCTCCTTTTTTCCTTACAGCCCGCTCGTCGAGCGAAGCTTGTAATGTTCTGCGCTTCGAGGAAAATATTTGCGCTGGTAGGGGGACGGAGTCGAGCTTTATAATTCGAGCTTTTTTTCCTTTTTGTAGAGCGGAGCTGTTTTTCGAGAACGCCTCGCTAATCGTGCTTTATGAATGCTAAAAACATTAAGGCGAGCTTTCTTACGGCGACTTGCATGCGGAGCTACACGTGGGACGACGCGTTTAATGAGATATTTTATTGCTGTGTTTTTGTTACGTTTTCGAAAGACTACTATCGTCGCGATGATTAATCGACGGTTAAAAAATTAGAAAGCTGTTACCGAACCTAATGGTCCATTTTATCGCATCAAACAAGCGCAGAGCCTTTTTAAGTGGAAAATCATTTAACGGCTTATCCCGAATATAAACACATCGGTGAAAAAAAAAACACTTTCATCCCGCCTTTATTTAATAAACCAAATTACCAACCTGCCGCAGCTCCCGTAAACGAGCAGGCCGCCGTATTCAATCTACCTTCACGCGTAAAACTTCATAAAATGTATGTTAATTGCCAGGCGTGTACGGAGCAGCCGTTCGAGCTGCCCGCAGCGTAATTAACGCTGTTCATCTAATTATCTATCGCTGCTCGCGCGCGCGGTTATCTCTTTCGCTTCTCTCTATCGTTTCCGCGCTTACGCCCCCGCTCCTATATACACGAGCTTGAATTAACGCGCGCGCGCGCGTATTTCAAAATTTATTACGGGGGCCCGGCGCGCCGTGTAACTACTTCATTATGCAGGAAATTCGGCACATGATTAAAAGTAGCCGGCCGAGCGGGCGCAAGCCGGCCGGTGTCTGGTGTGTAACAAATTTAAATCAATTGCCCGGGCTAATCTCGTTAGTCCGCCTCGCCGCCCAAAGATGTTAAACCAGAGCCTGATGGGGGGGATTATCCTGGGGGATGTGGATTCCCCTGGATCTCGATTTTTGGACAAACATTAATTATTTCACCTCTCGCGCGCACGCGGAATATTTTTAAGCTCGTATAACTTAATTTCTTTTTCATTTTTAATTCCAGCCGAAAATTTTTCCGGCCGCCACAAAGCTCCCCCCTCCGAGCTTGATGTAATTTCGCGCTGCTTTCTAAACCGACGCGAGCTAAACTCATCATACCCAGTCAGCGCGCACGGCCACCAAAGAAACGCGCCAGCGAGCTTGCAGCCGAAAATCCAGCGGCCCGAGCTTGCGGACAAAAAGACGCGAGCTTGCGCGTGTTCCGGCGCATCAAAACACGCCGAAAAAAAAAATGAGAGAGGTCAGGCTCGAAAAATTTCGCCACGCAAAATTCGCGCCACGAGATTTTTCACAGCACGCGCGCGCGCCCGAGCTTTTCTATCTCGTTATACATGTATATGCATCCCCCTTCGCGTCTCTTTGTACTCGGCCCCCGCATTCCAGGCCGACGCGCGTGTGTACGTAGGTATGAAACGCGTGTAACGCGAGAAGAGTAGAAAATCCGCGCTCGCTGCGCAGAACAAGGCAATTTACGAGAGCAGCTAATTACATAAGGCGAGAGCGAGCGAGCGAAGAATAATTTCGCCCGGATTTTCCTGCCCGTCGGCCCCATTATTTAATAAGATTTATTCCGCGGCCGCGAATTTATATCGCCCCCCGCAAGCTCTCGCAAGCTCGCGTATTTTTAATAGGCTGATCATTGCGTCACCTCCGCCCCGGCTTTTTTTCTTTCTTCTCGCACCGCGCAAAATTAATTATTATTATAAGCGCGTGAAGCTTGCAGCAAGCGCGGATTATACAAGCGTGTATATAAACGAAAATTTTCGCTTCGACACGCCCGCGTAGTAGAGGCAGTGTTTGGGTATAGAGAGAGAGGGGGATGATTAGCCGGGGGTATTAATAAATGCGAGCGGGGGTGGAACGTGACGGCAACAATTATATACGATAACGTTGCCCGTTAATAACGCCGGCAGTTTGGTTTAAGCGAATTTTAATTATGTCCCGGCGCGCGATATCGCTTTATGCGCCTCGCGCGCGGCCGGGCGTCGGCTTGATAATAATTGGAATTCCGGGATGCATCCACGCGCCCGGGGGGGGCATGAATTTTAATGCTTTTTTAATGAAAATTATAGAAAAAGTCAACTCGCGGCGGTACTGGAGAACGCGGGGAGTCGCTTTAATAAAAAAGGATTCGGAGGCTGGAGGAGAAAGGAGAGGCTGGCTTTCGAACGAAATTGTTGTGGAACGAGAAAGAGAGGAGTATATATAAAAATTACGGGTGGAGGTTCATTTTCCCAAGAAGATATTTGCAGCCTTTGAATGCACCGCGCGGCGCTTTATTATTACTATCTCGGAAGAAAGAAGATCGAGCGGCCATAACGAGATGAAATATGTAGCCGCGGCTACTTCCACCTTTAATTCATCCCAACTCTCCCCGCTAAAAAAGACGAATCCCATTCGGAAACGTGTTTACCCAGCTTATCTCGCAAGCACCGAACTTTTATCCGCCTTTATCTCAATTTCCAATAAATATGAAAACCCAGCCACACGCGTTTCATCTCAAAACCCTCTATACACAGCCGCAAAGGGAAACTTTTCATCCCATGGTCCCGCTGTACTCGTTAACAAATTTACTCTCGAAATAACGAAATTACTCTCCTTTGCTCTTTCTCCTCCGTGCGCCCGATACAAAAGTCGCCTTAGCATTGAAAAGCCAGGGAGGTAGCGTATACGCGCAAGCCAATCCGATTGCCCGATCGATCCTGCACGCGCCCGCAAGAAAAGCAGCCTGCAATTTCACGTTAAAAATTGGCTCTATTATTCACTCGGCCGAAACACGCACGCCGAAAATTGCCTCGGCAAACTTTTTACATTCCACCCATAGAGCGATGAATTTTCAATCTTTATCGAAGTCATCATCGCGCCCGAATGAAAATCGGCCGCGAGAATTTTTATACCCCGCGTGGTAGCATAAAAGCTCGATCGATTCTACTTTTACACATAGCGTATATATAAAGCTTCGCGCGAGCGGTCGGCGAAAAAGTTTAGAATTGCGCGACGCTCGAGCGATTTAGCACTCGCGGAGTGTATATACACGGGAATTCGTTTAGGCCGTGTTCGAGAGCGAGACGTTTATACGATCGCGACAAAGAGAGGAGGGGGGGAAGCCATTAGTCGGAGCTTGCGCGACGTCGATTAAAAGTTTCGCGATATCCGTCAATCTCGCCTCGCAGTCGTCTTTTCCGTGAGGAACGCGAGGAGCGTTGAGCGGAGATGTATTGTTCAGCAGTGAGGGATTGTTATTATTGTCAAGGTGAGATTTAGGGTGTGTTTCGAGCGATGTTGAGATGTAATTGCGTTGAGGTGTATAGGAGAAGTTTATAGGTTGGGTTGGGTCAAGATGATTTGGGAATCGAAAGGTTGGTTGATGAACGGTAGGAAGAAAGATGGAGGATGTATGTGTAGATAGGAGAGAAAGTTTCGGGAGAGCTGGTGTGAAGCGGAGCAATCAGTTATTGTTTGAAAGCATTGATAATTAACGCGTATTATGAGCTTCGTTTATACACCGCGCGAGCTTGAATTCACGAGTTTTCGGTGCGAACGCGATTACCAGCCTGTAAACAATCTCGCGAAAAATCGAGCTTAATAAGATAAAATTATTAAACTCGATACGTTCTGATAAACGAAAATCCTGGAAATCCAACGAAAATAACAGGCCGCGCTGAAAAATTGAAGCGTCGAATTTATTCCGCCAGTTATTCGATCGCGCTCCGCGTTTGATAATGTTCATTCGGCGCGACGAGAAAAAAGCGATCGCTCGCTAACACAAAAAAAAAACTATGAATTCGATCACGCTAAACCTTTTTTTTTCGCGACGATCCAAATCCCGTGCGCACACACCTAACAATTTATTAACCATCGAGAAATAAAATTAAAAAACATTCAAATCGGACCAGATCGACCCACTCCCGATTCCAATCGCCGAACAAACTGACCGTCCCTCTCTTTATTAAAAAAAAAAACGACAAATCCTTCGCAACAGTATAACACCGAAACTCGCGCGGGCATCGGTGCATAAAAAACAAACGGTTATAAATAAATTAATCGATCAATCAATCTATACATCGCAGCGTCGCGTAAAGCTGCTGCAGGGATCGTTTGGCCGAGAATTGGAAAAGCGAAATGAATTGTCCGTCTCGCTCGGAGAGTGTATAATTGTTGCGCTTGCGCTTGCGCCGGGACAGAGAGATAGAAAAGAGTGTGTATAGTCGCTGCAGCGCGCAGAGCGAATTCCGTAGGGGGACGGAAGTACATCCTTCCCCCGTCGGGACGAGCAGACACACACATACATGTAGAGAGTCGTTTTCTCTGCCCATGAGAATATCGCTGCGCGTGAGCGCTCGGAGAGGATGTGGTTATATTTCCCTTTCTACTTTCGCTGCGCGTGAGCTTGTATGTGTGTGTGTGGTGCGTGTATACAGGGACAAAGGTATATACGGCTGCGTTGGTTGCAACGGACATACAACAGGTATATATACGCGCGTATTTTACGTCTTTAGAAGGAGAGCGAGGGGAGAGGTTGGAGGAGGTGGTTGATGATGGGGAGGTGGAGGAGTGGAGGAGCGAGTCGGGGGGCGAGGATAAATTAAAACGTATGAGGAGGAAGGAAAGAGGAATGAGTGGGTGAGTAGGGGCTGGGGATTTGGAAGTGGAGATGCTGCGGGTGGTTCGTTTGATTTTTGTTTATTTTTTGGTTAATTTTCCGGGTGGGATTTTGTTTGTTTGTTTTTATGGGTTTTTGGAAGAGATGTTAGAAAGTAGGTTATTAATGTATCAAATTTGTTGCTTTGTTGACAAAGTTTTTGGTTGTTTGGAAACTACGAGCATCATTGATTTATTTGACTTGAGGAAGAAATTAAACAGTGATGTTCATTTTATTTATTGACTATAATAATTATTTATTGAGTATAACAATGACGTTTCAACCTCATTTTATAAGGTCCTTTTCAAATTCTACAATCAATATAATTGCACTATATGTATAATAAATTACGAAACAAAACTAGCATCATATTGCAGTAAAGATTATGACTTAACGTGTATTAATTATAGAACTCGAAATGGATTTCCTATTAGACTGATAATGAAATATCGTTGTAACAATAGTCAATAAATGAATATATTGAACAGCAACGCCCTTAATTTCCTTTTCAATTCAAACTGGCAAACTGTTCGTCGAATCTTACAAAATAGGTTCATTGATATATTGTAATGATAAAATACCTGTTACTGTAGCAAATAGTTTTTGTTGGAACATGAAAACTTATTTCGTTAATGAGGCAAATGTTATTCAATTCATTACCTTATGTAAGTAAAACATGACTTAGACTAGAAGAGCTTTGAATATTATAATGTAACACACTAAATTATTCTAAAATATGCTAGACGTAACGGAACATGTACTTAAAATCACGAAATCTCTCTTGAATCTTATCAAGCGCTACATGCATATTACATCATCCATTTTTACATTTAACTACAAAATTCTATTACCTTCCAAATTCCTCTTTAATTTCAAGCCAAATAACCTCCGGTTAAACCGAATTACTTTTTTCCTCTCAAGCAGAAGAATCAATGGCGAATCATTGCGACAGTTTGCGCAAGGATATCTCGTAAAAAAAAGGAAATCTAAGAATTTCTAAATTCGAATTTTATTATCACGGCGAGCTCAAGTTGGAAGTGAGGCAAGCGTTTCCAGGTACACTGCCGGAAGCGCAGTTTGCAATGTAGGTAGATTATTAATGAAGGAATATTGAAACTGCATCGATGTAATATAACTTCAAGTCGACTCTATTCATATGCTTTATCAATTATTAAGCCATTAAATTTACCAGTAAGATCAGTTATAATACGACAATGACGCTAATGCGAGTGAATTTAATAAAAAATTAATCCATCACACGGGATATCGGATTATCTGTAAATCCGAAGAAGAGGAAAAAAATGTAAGTTTGTAACGGCAAAAGTAGCGAGTCAAAAGGCGGAAATGAAAGAGAGCCGCGCCGCTAAAAGTTTATTGCCGGTACGCGATTACTTTAAAAATGAGACGATCGCTCTTATCTTTATTACCCTCGCACTCCTCGTCAGACTTATTCAAAACGATTTTAAAAATTTCCCGACTCCTTTCATCCCGCTGCACTCCATCCAACAAAAAAATCCAAACTTCCTCGTCTAATTCTCTTCCAACAACCCGACAACTATTATCCAACCTCAATATACCTCGCAAAGCTACAATTATTAATTCATTATCCCCGCGCGTCTCTCTCATCCTACAAAACGCGCGGCAAATAGAGCATCGAGCTCATAATCAGCGCGCGTGTGCATAACCATCCAGACTCGGAAAGAGATTGACTATACGCCGGTAATTACGGGCCGTATACACTCTACTCTTAAACACACTCGGCAAACACAAAAGAGGAACAAAAAGCGTGGGCGTATAGAGGGGGCAAAAGGCACTCTTTTCTGCTACACACCGGTAAAAACGATATACACACACACACACGCGCGAGGGAGAAAAAAAGAGTGGGGGGAAGGGAAGCGTGTTGTAGAAGTTGGTAGAAGGGAGGCGCGCAGGTAATATGTAAAAATACGAAGAGGTAGGGATAGAGGAGCGAAGATCGGTCAGCTGTGTCGAGCGCTCGTTCTCTCTTCCTTGGCACATTAGCCAGTCCGATACGTGTGACCGGGCCAGTAGCTTACAGCCGCGGGGATGAGTCGCTTCTATCTTTGACGTTTTCCCTTTCCTCGCTACGGTTCCGTGCCGGCGAGCAGACCTTGATATACCACGCAGGTGGATGTTGAGAGAGAGTGTCTGGATATATATACGTTAAACGGCAAGCGCGCGCGCGCGAGTTAAAAGTGAGTGTGCGGTGTGTATGGATCGATCGGTGCGTGTGCGCTCGATAAATCAGGGACGGGATTAAAGTCTCGGGCTATAATTCCATAATTAACGCGTAATATCGTGGCTTTAACCGCCGCGCTGGCAATCCGCTTGTATATATATACATACACAGCCGCGTGGTCGCGCGGTGCCATACATACAGAATCGGACAGTGCGTGAAAAGCTGGAGGGAAGACGCGTATATAATGCCGCATTAATTATACGGAAACTCTGCGGGGCCGAAAATTGCCCTCCTCTTTCCCGTCGCTTTAATTAAACAGCGAGACTGGCCCCCTTCTGACTTTTTCGTTTATCCATAATTAAAGCGCGTATATTCAGAGCTGTCCGTGCGTATATGGGGGGTGTAGTGCGCGCAGGAAATTTCCCATGACTCTTGGGCCCCGCGTCAGTTGGCGAGAAATTCAGGAGGCGAGGTGTCCGGCCAAGTCGCTCTTTCTCACGGCTCTCGGGGCATTCGGAGCGCGTCGCGCAAGGGGATATGTATATATAGACGCGCGACGCATGCCGATGGCTGCGCTCTGCGAGGAAAAGCCTGCTGCAAAAATGTAAGCGAGGAGGATAGTGTGTATATGTTTTGCGGAAGGTATAGTGTTTGCAGCGCCGGCTCATGCAAATCGCGGATAAGAAGCGTGAGTGGAATATTACGCGCGTGTGTGTACGTAGATAGACTGGCCGATGCGGTATCTAAGGAAAAGTGCTGGCTAATTAGAGAAAGCTTTGTGCGTGAAAGTGTTTCTGCATTGTGACCGGGAGCGATGGGTTAACTATACCATCGCGCGAACGAAAAAGTGCGTGGATAACGAGGAGGAAAATCGTCCCATTGTGAAGCTTGCAGTGTATTTCAAGAGAGAGAACCGATCGAGCGCGAGTGCAGTAGCTCGCCGAAACTGAAGCTATTATTCAAATTAGCTCAGTTGGCGAACAAGTTTACTAAGCATCAACTAAGTAATGGAGTACGAAATGGGTCAGGCCAGGCGCAGACTCCACGGCGCAAGCTGGATGTTTAGCTGCAATCACTAACAGCTTCCCTTCGGATAACTTGCGAGGAGAGGATACCAGCTTCTTCGAGGACCCGCCGAGCTGAGATTAATATTATGCCGGTGCACTTAGGCCCGATTATTGTCTGAGTCCTGCCGTTTACCTACTTAACGAGCCGTTAACCTAAACGATAACAAAAAATGGTGGTGACGAACGGTAAGAAGCGCAGCAGCCAGCTCTGGGCGCAGGAGGCGCACATAAACTGGGAGCTGAACGAGCGCATAAGCCTGAGCAGTGCAGGCTCCGTCCACAATGAATCGACGATCGGCCGGTCCCGATCCAGCAGCAGCGCCTCCTCCGTCCACCCGTCCGCCAAAGCATCGACCGAAAAAATCGAAGCTAACCCAGACACTCCGGTCCAGCGGCGCTGGAACGCTAGTAAAGACCGGCTGGACCGCACCAACGACGCGCTGGCTAAACGCCTCTCCGTCATCCAGGAACTCAACCGTAAAATCCTGGCCAACTACGACAAGATGCAGGAGGGGACGAAAAAAAGCCGCTGGCGTGGCGATCGGTCGCCAGAAATGGAGAAATCCACGTTCGCCGATAAGCGGCGAGCCCTCGGCGAGAAAATGAATTTCCGGAGGCGCGCCGGGGGCGAGTGGAGCTTGCCGAGCGACGAGGCATCGTCGAGCCGAGTGAAGAGGCAGCCGGAGGAGAGCGGCTCGAAAAAGGAGTGTTTGGAAAGCTCGCAGTGCACGCTGCAGCGCAAGAGCGAGGATCGATCGGAGCTTGCGGCCTCGTCGCCGCTGCCCGAGGAGCCCAGGCTGGACGAGTCTGCGGCCCAGGAGAAGAGCGTGTTAAGGGAGCTGAACGAAGCTATAGATCGTTTTGAGGCTGAGGACGAGGCGAGGAAGGCGGCGGGGAACGAGTCGAAGGTGAGCTGTCACGACTCCTCCTGGGACTCGGGCGTGGGTGGCGAGCTTTCGAGCAGTAGGAATGCTGGGCAGACCGGATGGCTGCGGGTGCACACGGGACTGGAGAGCAGCCTTGTGTATTTGACCCTGGAGACGACGGCAGGGGATGTGTGCCGGGATATGCTGCTGGCGGAGAGCCTGGCGCTGTTTGTGCAGGTACGTTTTGACGGATTGTTTCTCTTTTTTTGCATGAGCTTTTTTCGTTGGGGCTTTTTTAGGATTGCGGGGGTGTGATGTGGGCTCGTAAATCTGGGAATTAAAAAAGTCAGCGCGAGAGAGAGCGTTAATTTTTTAAAAGGCAAAGCTCGCTGCTAGCGCCACGGCTGATTGATTGGAAAAACGTGGGTAGCTCCTCGCCGGGAATCCCGAGGGTGGGGAGGGACTGACGCGTTTAATCTGCATGGATTAACTCGGGTCGCGCGCGAGAGGCGAGTTATACTTCAATGATATATTGGCATTACATATTCGAAGTTCATATGCAGGGAGAAGTAACTACCGCTGGGATTCCCCGGCGATTCGGAGGAAGTTAGACTTTAAGTTATTAGATTTGGGATTTCCAAGCATGACATAAATTTGAAAGCCATGTCTCCCTGCCCTCTTGGCCTCGATGCACTTTGCTTTCTTAATGCCGGATTGCATTTTAAATTTGCCGCGCCTCGGATCACTGCTCTGACTCTCGCGGGGCTTTTATAAACAGAGGGCCTGCATATTTCACTGGCAGCTCGTCATTTTTCCCTCTTCTTTTTGGATTAGCTAAATATTTCTCCGCCGTTAATTCGCCTGTCACTCGCAGCCGTTCGCTTATTAACGATTAACCCCTATAAATTAGGCATTCGGTCTCGCCGCGGCTTTATGGAACTATTCCGCCTGGACTCTCTAATTTCCGCTCGCGCGCTTCATTTGAGGCCAGAAAGTTTTTAATAAAAATCCCGGGGGCGAAAAGTTTTTATCAATCGCGTTTGATTCCTGCATATATAGTCGCGCTTCGTTAAGCGCGCGCGGCTTTGACGCGCGGGGAAAAATTTTAATTTCACTTGGCCCCCGCATATTTTTCAGCGTCGCAAAAAATTCTTTATGCAGGTCAATGTCATCGCGGATATAATGAAAACTACCGGCTTTGATTCACTTTTTCGAGCTTTAGCAAAAAAGCTCTCTGTCTTTTAAGTGGCGCGTGCGCGCACTCTGCTAATGGCAGTCCGCGCGGGCTTTAAAAAAAAAGAAGGCGTAATCATCGCGTTTCGAAAATATATACACGTTCGCTCTGCTATTTTAATTAACGTCCTCATTTATGGAAACCACAATGCTTTCTTGGCGGAGAGTCACGGGATATTTACGGGTGTGTATAAAGGAAAAATGAAAGGCTTTTTTGCTCGAGGAAGAATATACCGTATTGGCAGTTAAGGCGGCTTGGGGCATAGCTACACGCTTAATTATTAGTTAACGAGAATATAGTTTTTACGTTACAGTTACAGTAGGAAAACTGTTAAAGCATCTTAAAAGGTAACAGTATATAACTTAACAGAAAACGTACAAGCCACGTTTCATAATTCCATAACTAAAAGAAAACAATTAAACCAAAAAAATCACCCACAACAAACCTACAGAAGCCACAATCAAAGCAATAATTAAACCCCGCACCGACTCACCCATAAGCGCGAAAAATAAAACGGAATTCAAATCGAGCCGAACGAAGTTACATCGATTCCGCGCTCGCAAATTGATACCGACTCTCTTTCTCCCCCCCTCTCTTCACTATCCAGAAAATTCCAGCTGCGCAGGCTCTCCGATACGCATTATCCCAGCTTGTCCCTTTGCACGCGGCGAGATTCGCCCCCGACAGCATGCAAATTGCGTCTCTCTTACACTTTTACGCGGCCCGAGTTCCGCCCTATTTTTACCTTCGCCGGAGAGCGAACTAAGCGAGAGATTTTTCAAAGGATAGACGCTTGCGCGTATATACGCCTGTTTTGCGCCGTGTCTTCCGTCCCGTTTTTTTCCCTCTCTCTCAGCCCGCCAGGCAATTCGTTTTAAAACGGCTGCGCGTCGCGGTAGTTCAGCGCGCTCGCGCGAAATGAAATGAAAACCAAGAGAGAGAGAATTTCGCGGATTTGAAATATAACCTGTTGAAGTTCGAGTGTATTTTAATTGAAAAGGCCGCCGGGTAAATAGCGAACTTATCGGCAACCGGGGGGGAAATACGGCTCTCTGTAAAATTGCCTGTTTACTCTCTGCCCTCCCCGCCTCTTGGTTTTTAATTATTTTCCAGGGTCCCTGCGCGCTAATGAAGTGCTCATTACTTTTGCCAGATCGAATAACGCGATAGCGCGTATATAGTTTTGTAACGGCTGGAAACGTAGATATGTGCGCGCGATTGCGTTTCGAACAAATAACGCGCTTTTTGCAATTTGCAAACGGCTTCGGCCTTTGCAAAGCGCCCGTTATTACAAAGTTATAGCGGAGCGCCGAAAAGCGCACGGTATCAAATTTAAACTTTGCCGGCGCGAAAACGTAGCTGTGTGTGTGTATGCATACACACCTGAGTTATAACGCGCGGCGCGCAAACAATAATATTCCATTACATTAATTGAAGGGACGATCGCGAGCGTTTCATTAAGGGCGTATTATTTATCGTTCCGAAGCGCTGGATTAAATTCGCGAATAAATAACCGTCGACGGTTCGCCTTTGTAAACATGAAAGACGCGGCGCGCGCTTGATATAATCCAAAGTTAATCGCTAACAATTCAATTCAATACCCGCTCACTAGGCATCTCTGTGTAATCAATAAGCGCACTTCTGTAATTATACCTCTCCGGCTAACAATTCCGTAAACCGGTGAAAAACGCACATATACATCGGAATTCTCGGGCGGCTAAATCGACAAAGGTATAAGCCTGCGCGCGCGCGTGTATATATAAGTGCGCAGCTGACGCACCTGTTCGATCGGACCTTGCCACTCTCCCCCCACTCGACTACTTTTCGGAGCGGAGCATCTGTCGCGTATGCGCTAACTGTAACAGGTGTTGCCTGCGCTTTTGGTAAGCAAGAGAGAGAGCGAGAAATTTTGTGTGTATGCTTGGAGGCTGATCATTCGATTTGGTTGATACGCCGCGGGCCGTTTCTAATTCGGTTTTCAGTTTTGTTTGCTGCCGCGCGCGCACAGGTGGAAGTTGGATTTTCTTTTTCAGAGAGGTTGGGAGAGTGGTACGCGATGTGGAAAGAGGGATAAATATTGGAGGAGATGGATTAGCTGCGGCTTGTTCGATGTTTTCTATATTTTTTTGCGGGAGGGGGAGGGCGGGAGTTTTTGTAAAAATTATCGATCGGTTTTATTTGTTTGGTTCTTTCTTTCTTTTTCTGACGCGAAGCGTGATGGGAAGTCGGGATGAAATTTTATCAACAATGAAATATTTGACTTGTTCGTGTTGGATTGAAAAAAAAAGCCACTGCGGGATCTGAAAATCGCTGCAAATTGGATTGGCCTTTTGATTCCGCCGGGACTTGGAGCCAAATTTTCAGAGTAATCGAATCAGTCGTTTTGCAATGGTATATCGAAATTGCAAATGGAGTATATTTTCCAGAGAAATAAAGATTTGCAAGCGAGGATTCAGGAAAATTAATTAATCGGAATTTCGAAGAAATATTTTATGAAGCTATGTTGGTCGAACTGAAATTTTGTGCTTGATGTAAATAATTTATAATATGACATTTCTCACAGTATGAAAATTAAAGGAGCAAAGGAAATCGATAAAGATATGAATGAACGGTATTCATTCATGTCGGGTTTTATCGGACCAAGAACTTACTTTTCATAATATATTGAATTTTAAATTTATCAAAAGCTGTTTCTATTTAAGCTTTATTTTCATAAATTAAATTCGATAGATTGGTTTCTACTTGATTATTAATATTAATTAATTAGTCAGATTTTACAATAATTTCGACGAGCTTTTATAATTATTATTCAAGTATCTAGAAATGTTATTCTCCAACAGTACTTAATAATCATCCCTTGAGAAAACATGTAACCTACTTCTTTTTATTTAATTCAAAGTGCATATGTAAATTATGAGAGACGGCTTTTTGAAAAGCCAAGGTATATATTCAACATCCCATAAAATTAAGTCGCGCGTGAAAGATAATTTTTTCCTTTCTCGATCTTTTTACGTTGAATTTTATGTATTCCGAGATAAAAATATCGCACAATGCTGTAAAAAACTTCCACAATTGATTTCTTTAAAAATCATCCTCACGTTTGTCGGCAAAACACTTCAAACAAGTAAAAAAAAAGCATTTACTTACAATTCAATACAAAATTAAAATAAATTGAAAATTTTCCCTCGCGCGTCTCTGAAAAGAAAACCCTCGAAACACAAAAATTTCAATGAAAAAAAAAAACGAGCGTAGACCGAAGCAGGTAAGACTCTTACCTTCATAATACTTAGTGCAACTTCTTAGACTTACAAAGACTTTATGCATTCAGGCCGGTAAAAAAAGAGCAAGCCAGAAGCGGCAATTTATTTTTTCAATCCACCGCCGAGAAAACACTCTTATCTTGGATCCTTCATAAAATGAAATTCCGTGGCCACTGTATTTTTCGGCTCATTTCCGACAATCACCAAAAAATCGATACTTTAACCGCAATCACAAAAAAATCAATCGCCGCGAATTTAACAACTTTTACAAAGCAAATTCGTAAGTTAAAGACAATCGACGTTAGAAGCTAGTCGATTATTTAACTGTCTGCGACTATCTAGGCCCGAGTCTCTAACGAAGACAAACAACTTTTTTAATTGAAGCTCCCCGAAGGAAAGCCTTTTGCAAGCTCTATAGCGGCCATCAAGCTTTTCACTCGACTTCAAGACCCGCGTGTATATTCTTCTGGGGGAATATTAAAGTTCCGAGCTTTGCGAAGTTTTTTGTTCGCGGCTCTCTCTGTCGCCTTCCTCGTTAGAGCGCGCCGCTATATTCTACTGCGATCCGGAACAAGCGTGAACTTAATTTCAAGAGCTTGAAAGTGTGAAATACGTTTTATTGTGTATTAACATTTTGGATGTGTATAAGATGTAGAGTGTGGTAACGTTGTTTTATAATTAGAGGACGGCTGGGATCTGATATTTGTTGGGTCAACGGTTTTTTTTCGGTCGGACAGCTGATATTTTTTTTTTAATTAGAAAAGCAACGTTTTTTCTTCTATCCTGTTTTGGCGCTTAACGCAGTCACGTCAGATGAATTTATCGTTGTTCCGGCAAAGTAATGCCCGATAAATAAAAATAAATAATCCCGTAAAATTGGAAAGCAACTAAACCGGAATTTCAACTTTTTTTCCAAAAAACCAAATACCGAAATACAAATTAAATTTTATTCCCTGTAATTAATAACACAAATCCCCCGTAAAATATCATTTTTATCAAACCAAACGCTCGCAAAACCCAAAACGCATCGCTCCGTCAAATTAAAAAAAAAACCCCCAACAAACGTCATCGAGCAATAAATCCAAATCATCGCGAGAGCCAGCCAGGCGCAATAACCGCGTTCTCCCACGCCGATCCCCGCATTCTCTCGTTTACGAGGTTTAAACGCTCGCGCGGCCACGCTGAAAGCTCCCCCCGAATAAAAAGCTCGTTTCGCACTACATTTACCTTAATATAACGCCGGCTCTTTCTACCAGAAAAATAGTACTCCCGAAAAAAAGTGCGCATAACGTCAAACGTACTCATCCGTCGGCGTCTCGCTCGGCGATCGCAGTCTAGCGCCGTGTTAAGGGATTTTAATTACACGGCTCTTCATTAAACCAGCTGGGGGGCTCTGTCCCCTTGAAAACGCGGCGAAAAAGCTCGGGCGCGAAAAAGGGACGGCGCATAACCCGGATTTCTCGCGAGCGAGTTTTCGGCCCGGATTTGCGCGCTTTTCCGCTCCGATAATTAGAGCGACGCGGGGGCGGACAGAGAGACTCGTTACTCGCGCCGGACATTTATTTCGGATTTGCTAATGATGTTTGCGCTCCGCGCTGCGCGAGCCTCTTGCCAGTGTTATACCCGGGGCTGTGTGTCGAGGTATTCGTCAGAGTTACACGCAAGCTGATATCGCGGTATTTTTTTTTTTTTTTTTTTTTAAGTCAAGTTGCGTTTTTGTCGGGTTCGATGTTAATGCGCGGGACGTTTGTTAATGAGGAGCGAGCGTTGCGGAAGGTAAACGGAGACGTGTAGTTTGCGTGGGAACGTGTTTTTTTTTATGCGGGCTCGATGGGAGGATGGTCGAGTGCATATTGAAAATAAACAGGCTGGTGCTCGAGCGGATTCTCGATTGTCGGTTGATTTACGGGAATGTCGAGGGTTGGAGGGGTTATTTTAGGAAAAGAGGCGGCGGGTGGAATTGGAGCTTTTTTGTGCTTTGGTGAAAATGAAGCGCTAGCGTGTACGGCGAAGTGGCGCCAAGTGATGGGAGCGTGTATGTAGGGGCTTGGATAAAATTTAAAATTGAAAAAATCTGGAGAGGTTTTGTTGAGGAGGGTCGATTTTATTGGCTCGTTTTGGGAGAGTAGCTTTGATTTTGGATATGTTTGAAACATTTTAAATGATTGTTTAAATAATTATTATTTTGTAGAATTGAAGAATTTGTTGTTGCTGGAAAACAGTAGTATAGTAATTAAATTAAAGAGTTTCGTTATAGAAAAATATTCTGTGATTGGCTGCGAAATCGGAATATAAATAAAATAATTAAAAAAGTATATATATTAGTATCTCTTTTCATTTTATAATCCATTTGAAAGAGCTGACGAAAGGTCATATCGAGAATATGCGGGCCACTTTGCAGAATATTTCTCGTGCCAAATTCAAGCTTATGTTCCTTATTACCTATTTCCGGTGGATAAAAAATTTAGGGCACGGTAAAATTTTACGGAGCTCTTTGAAAATGAAAAAAATTTTCCAAAATCTTCACCACCCACTCAATACCAGCTTCTCATCCTTACTTTTCTCAATATACATATCTTTTACTCTACGTAGATATGGATAAGGCGCTTTCTTCAAATTTCATCTTTATGTTACTGAATGCATATTTGATTATATCGATGCATGATAAAAATTTATTCTAATTTCTACAAATGTATACTTTCAAAAAATTTGATTTAGTATCCTTAGTGCATGTTTAAGCATATTAATTTATATAATGCTAAAATTTTTTTATACATAGTTTAAAATAATGAAAGATGTTGCCTGTAATCTGTTAATCTGTATTTTCCAAATTAAAAACAAAATATGTAAAGCTCATTAACAGCTCACAGGCCACACTATCTCCCAAACCCACATAATTTCCCCTTAACACCCCCCTCCCCTCAAACCTAATTTTTCCCTACCACACCCACCGCCAACCCTCTAAGTTCCCCAAAAATCCAGCACCTTATCCCAGCCACTCCAGGCAGTCCACATAAAGCAGCCTATCAAACGCACCTAGCCCGAAAGCTCCGCAAAGCTCCGCATCCTCCTCCAGCTCTCCTCCAAAGTCAAAACAAATCCCGGCTCTTAAACAACTAACCGCGTCCCTTGTTGTGTGTTGGCTCTCTTTCTCTAGTACGGCGGCGAGCCAGGCCGTAGATTGTCGGTGCGCGAGCGGCCGCTCGAGCTTCAGGAGCAGCTACTGCAGCGGCTCGGCTATCGCGAGCCCGCGAGGCGAGCCCGACTCGGACTCGACGCCGAGCTACGCCACCTCATCGGATTTCACGTGGGTACGTATATATATGTAGATGGACTTTTGTTTGACTTTGCGTTTCAGTGAGAGAGAGATAGATGTATAGATGGGAGGTGCTCTCGTGGTGCGTGGGAGTGAGTGGGTGGATATAGGGGGTAATTAGAGGGAGTTTTATAGGTGGGCTTTTTTGTTTTTGAGGAAATTGTCGCGGCGTTGTTGAGGAGTTGGTGATGCGGAGGGTTGGGAGGATTGTTGGTTTCCGGTGTTGATTTGAGGGTTTTGTTGGCGGGGAAAGTTTTGGTTAATGATGGTTATTAGTGGTAATTGTGATTCGTGCGCGGAGTTTTGTTATTGTTCGTTTTCGACTATTCAAATTTTTAATGATGTTTCAATTTTTCAGAGAATTTATTTTCGAAAATAACTTTTTTTCTCGCGAAACGAAAATTGACTCTTTTTTACCTATAACAATTTTCACGAAAAATTTAGTTTGTAATTCTATTAAAAAAATATTTGGGCTAGGTCGGTGGGTAAATTTAGGAAAAAAAAATTCTGCCAGGGAAATCCGTATGTTTCTAGATTAAAAAACAATATTGAATTTCAAACTGTTACATGTCACGTGTCGAGTTTCGCTAGTTTCACAGCAGCAACTGTACGTTTAAAAAGCAGTTTGGCATCAATTAAAACAACTTTTTCATGTTTTGCCTATTTTATTTATTAGCGTACGTCAGAGTGATTTCGCTTTAAATGTCACTTATTGTAAATGAATTCAGTTCAATCTTTTACTTGCTACATGTAAACACACTTAACATTTTAAATTTAAATGCAAATTGTCCGTTAATCCAAGGTGTCATTTAAAAAGGACACGTTTTGGCAGTAAAAATGCAACATCGGGAATTATCAGTCTGGGTCAAATGGTTAAATCAAATTAATCTTTCTGCTCGTTTGCCAAATTAAATGTTATTTATTACAAGATTTATTAATATTTCACGCTTAAATCTTATTTATTGTGGAATTTCCAAACTGTCATTACGATTTTATCGAAATAGAAAAATATAAACGTCACTGTACTATTTATTTAACTTGGCAGTACTTTAACAGAAAAAGAAATATCTGAAAATATTTTTCTACATTAAGACGTCACACTGCTGTATTTTTCAAAAATTCTTACACTCACTATTTTCATTTCTTTAATAAAAAAATTATAATTTAATATATTAAATACTTATATAAAATTATCAAAATTACCAATCTCTTCAATATTAAAGCACGCTCAAATAATCATGAAATATAGTCGATAAATAAAATGAGAAACGCGCTTTATCTAGATAGTCGCATGATGCGCTTCATACATTATTTCAAACTCGACGCAATTCGGCCTTTAAATATAACGCTCCACGATAAATATTTATACAATCCTCGAAATATTTTCCATTTATTCGGCCTGATTTACGCGGCGGATGTCATTATCATAAAATATTGAAAAGACATTGTCTCACAAATCACCGCGCCACATAATACCCCTCAAAAAATTCGCGGCCAAAAATCAGGCAGCCCGCATTTTGGGAAAAATGAAAATCATAAATCCGGAAACTTGGCCCGCCCCTTAAAAAAGGGGCAAAATCCTCGAAAAAGTTAAAAGCCGAAGAGAAAGGACCTCTAATAAAAAAAAAAGCCCTCTCACAGAGAGCATACATCGCTCGTCACTGACGTAGCATTTTCACAATGCCGCCCACGCACCTCTTTCATCTCTCTCTCCGATTTTCCACAGGACTAAATAATAATTCGCCGTTCGTTTCGCAGGACCGGCAGCCCCGCTGGACGAGCTCCGCGGCTACAGCAGATGCGGCTACGCCCTGGTATTAAAGGGATTAGTTTTTCCGCAGTGGAAAAAGCGAGCGCTCGCCGTCGTCGGCTCGCGGCTCTTTCTTTATCCTGGTATGACAGTCGGCCCCCACCCACACATACATACACCGAGAGCCGGCCTTTTTATCTCGCTTTTCGCTCTGCACGCGCGACCGAGCGCCGAACAAATTGAAAAAGCCGAACACGCCGCTTTGTCTCGCTCTCGCCTCTGTGTGTCTTCTAATCAGAGATCGGTATCGTTGATTACGCGCCCAAGCTGCCCCTGGAGCTGACGTATATATACGGAGATATGTGAGGGGGAGGGGTGTGGATATGCTTTTTGAGGGTGATGTCTTCGTTGCAGCTTTTTGTCGAGCTTTTTTTTATCTTGCGGTTTTGCGGGAGGGTGGGAATTTGTAGGTGGCTTGGGTTGCTTCTCATTTGACGGATGAGTGTTTTTGTTTATCGCGTGGTGATGGGGAGTAAATATAGCGTTAGAAATGAGAGCGGGATTTTGTCGGGGTATTAGAGTTGAATGTATTTACGTTTAGCGTATACGAGGAGAACTGATTTATTAATTTCCGTTATCGAATATATAATATCGGTTAACTAATTACGTATTGAGCGATTGTAATGATATTTTAATGAATTCGGTTTGATCATTATGCCGTATTAAGCTAAGTCCTTTCAACTCTAATTATTTGAATTTTCAATAATTGCGGATTTATGATAAATTCTAAAATTAAACTGAAATCCACACGCTAACAAAATTGGTATAATAAAGCTTCGTTAATATTTCATCAATACACACGATCGCTCGGGTCGAAGGTAGCGAATGTTTGATTAAAAAATTTTCCCCCCTCGTCTTATGTAGCCTGTTCCCTTCTCGTGAAAAGGATCGGCTGAAAGCCATCTTTTTCACTTGATTAAAGGTAAAATTAGCTTTTCGCGACGGGACTTTTAGCCGAAATGAAGTGACGGATTATACGCACTTAGCCGCGCGCCTCGCGGGCTTTAATTAAATGCCGCATTGCCTCCTTTAAACCGGGATTATTAAAAAATTTCCACCCTGCAGCATTAGCCCGACAAAAGTCGCCCAGCTTGCCGCGTGAAATCACCGAAAAAGGCACCCTTACGCAACGACTTCCGCGCAAATTTTAATTAAAATCTCAGCCCGTCTTTTGAGAGCCGTCACAAAAATCCCTAAACCTCCCACCAAATAAAAAAAAAGTAACCGCGCCGCTAACCAAACACACACGCCAATATTTTCGCATCAGCATCTGCGAGCCGTGAAACCCTCGTTTATATCCGAAAAAAAACTCATCCCTCTCGCCGTCGAAAAAAAAAAAAAAAACAGAGCGAAAACAAAGCGAGCGAGAGGCCGGCCGCGAAAACAATATCCCCCGGCGCGAGTGTCGATCGTCCGGCAATTAATCCGATATTCCCTCTTGTGTGTCTGTCCATCGCAGCCTGCTCGGAATCGCGTCCGGAGTGGATGGAGCTGGGCAGCGGCGGGGCC
>UELX01002060.1:0-35122 GCA_900480035.1 Eupelmus urozonus
TAAAAATTAATTCATTTGCAGTTCGACCAAAACTATTAATTCTTTTTTTGCATTATAACGAAGATCAAAGTTTATTCAAAAAAATAGGCGTGGTCTTTTGGAAAATAAAGTTTTTAGATGTTTCGATTATTGACATAGACATGAAATTAAAATGTCCACATCCGAGAATCCATACTTACGATCCCTTCAGGAACTCTCTTAATCACATACTTTTATCTAAGAGCACTGAAATTTTTCCAGATAAACTACTCGATGCAAATGGTTATCAATTGATCGTTTGCGAAGCACTCACCACGGAACCTGAGTTTGCCAAAACAAAGTATATAGCGGACTTCAACCACCCTGTAATAGACATGGCAATTAAAAAACTAAATTTTTCAGTAAAAAATATATCTCTAACGAACATAACAGTCATGACTAGGCTACTGTTTGAGGGTAACATAAATCTAATGAAGACAAAACTTTTTAGCTCACACACGGATTTTTATCCTGCACTGCGGATCAAAGATCAATGCGAAAGAATCGTCGCTATTGTTCCTTCACAACAGATTAACAAAGTAGATCTACCAATCGATGCTGTCGTATATTTCTTCACATTATTTATTATCATGTGCTTTATCATCGGTTTGAAAAAACTGTTTAAATGCAAGAGCCAGTATTGGATACCCTTGAATATAGGGCGGCTACTGTTAGGTTTACCTACTGAACATTCGCCTCGCACCTCCACCGAGAAAATTTTCTTCGCTTGTTTCTCTTTTGTTGGCATGAAATACTCGTCAGATATTTTCTACGATATCGTTAGTCTAAAATTTGCGCCTGAGGATCTTGATCTGGATAGTCTGGAACAGCTAGCCGAATCTGGATTACCAGTGTATGTTTCTGCTATGGTATATGATAAATTCTTTGTCACTGATCCGAACATTGATCCGCATATTAAAAGTATGATGCCGAGAATGACGATACGTGATGACTATACGTGGCCTTGTGTTGATAAATTGTATAATCAAGAAAAAGTAATTTGCATTGCACTTGAGAATAACGCGAAGTTTGCTAAAGGTTTGCCCAACTTGCGAGTAGCAACCAAGGCAAGCTTTGGATGTCTGATCTACATGTATCTAATGGAGCCAGGATCACCGTACACTGAAAAATTGCTTATGGTAATTGATAGTTTGATCGAAACTGGGATCATGGAAGCCATAAGAAGCTCATATAATGAATACAGTTATAATTGGAAAAAAGAAATAGATAGCGATGACACTATAATTATTCTTAAAGTCATGTTATACGTTTTGACTATTGGATTCAGCCTTTCGATAATTAGTTTTTTATCAGAATTATTTTTCATAAGTAAAAAATAGTAGTATTAATATATAAAAACATTAAAATTTATTTAATTTGAATTATATCTCTATATTCTAAAATCAATTAAACTGTAATATTACAGCAATTTCAATGAAATTGGTGTAATAATTTTTTTATTTATACGATAAACGGTTAGCGTTTGTAGGGAACTGAAGAGTAATATTTATTGACAGTTCTTGACAGTACTGTTAAATTGTTTGTGTAATATAAATTTGATGTTGAAATATCCCTATTATAATATACTTATTGTTTCGTATAATAAAAATTTGAAAGAACATTAAAAGTGATAAAAAAGACTAGAAAAATATTTTCCTTTTGAATATTTAAGTAACCGATAAAAGCTTTGATAATCTTTTCTGTATAAATATTTTTTTTAAATAGTTTTAGAGATTAGTTTAAAAAAACATTTATTTAAATGTAATATATTATTAATTTATGCAAAATATACAAGGCATTCTTGCATGCAGATTCTAATTATAAAAGAAAGGTGAAAAATTAAAATTTCAGGAAAAACCGTACACATGGAAAATAAAGTATAGGCATTGAGAAAAAAATTTTTTGAAATCAAATAAATATTTTCTTCAATAGTACTAAGAAAATATTTATTTACTTAAGTATATGGAGGCATTTTCAACTTGCCTACTATATCATTAATATGAAACATTGTTTAAAGACACAAAAAATGCAAAACCTTGAGATATTTTTCGCCTGTGCGAAGTAGGACTTTTAGCACTTGATACATACAATATACTACAGTGTATATTTAGTTATAAACGGTAATTCATTTTAGCATTTCAAAATTGGTACATTTCATCTATCAACGATTCAGGTCACCAGCCATGATTACAAGTTATTGATCTACACATTTTGTGAATGCAACCAAATTAAGCCAAACTGCTGCCAATTAAAACGCTTACTCACTACTAAAATCCGCCCAAACAAAATAATCTTTTTTCAACCCAAACTCCCATTACCACATTAACAACAGTTAGCTTTTTACCTCACTCGAAGAATACCAATACGGCCAACTCCACCCGCTATACTGACGAGATTCGATTAGCATTCCGCCGGAGGACGTTACAACTCATTGCTATCACCGTGACACACGCGGAAGCCCTTTCCTACATGTACTTACATCGCCGCAGCGCGGCCACTTGTCATTCTATCCTATTCTCCGAGACTAAGCTGATATAGACACAATGGGTATAGAAGGAGGTAGGCGAGAGGCGTGTTTTTATCGTAAGAGAGAAGAGAAGGTAATTTTTGCGTTTTTGAAGGAGCAAGAGGTGGGTGGGGTTTGGAGAAGGCTGGATTGAATGTCGATCAGGTGTGGGATAATCGGTGTAATGGGAAAGTTTTCAGCTGGCGGATTTTTGCGAAAGGCGCTGATTGAAACTTCGCGGTTAATTGCGATTGATGGCACGGTACGTGGGAGAGCTATTTTATTGTGCTGTAGCTGTCAATTAAAGTCTTCACTTTTATATTTCATTCTCACGTCAGGTGTAAATCTCGCTAAAGCTTGCAATAAAGGACGTATAAATTGGTGGTTAAAATTTGGTTTGATTTGATTTTTAACCGAATGATACCTTGAACTCTTATACATTGTGAATACGGTTTGCACTTTTACACGATGCAAATCATCATTCTTCCTTTCTCTACACTAACCTTTATTCTCTTTATACGATCCAATTTACTCTCCGGCATCCTCGTTCAAAAGCTGCAATAATAAAATTAACGCATATCTTTGAACGGACAGCTTGACTTTCATTCTCCAACCTAGAATACCTCTCACACGCACGCTTTGAATTTACAAAGCCAATTCCCGACGTAATCCACCTAAACCGTCAACCTAAGAATCCTCCTTTACGACTACAGAAGCGATCGCGCTTTATATAAGGCTTTCCCTCAATTATATGCATAAATACGCAATTATCGCGAAAGGCTCTGAAATTGACGAACGGAGGCGACCGAACAAAGGGAGCGCGATTATTTTCAATGCACAATAGGCCGCACCGTCCGTTCGACTGTCTGTCTCAGCGTGGTTTAGAGAGGATTCCACTCTCGTGCGCTCGAATTTATTTTTCGACAGTTCAAAGGGAGCCTCGAAGCCGCTCGATTAATTTAAAGTCGGAGTGATTGGTTTACTGGTGTGGTTTCGGTTCTAGGAGGATTTATTCTTCGGTGCGG
This sequence comes from Eupelmus urozonus, assembly GCA_900480035.1. Classification (NCBI taxonomy): domain Eukaryota; kingdom Metazoa; phylum Arthropoda; class Insecta; order Hymenoptera; family Eupelmidae; genus Eupelmus; species Eupelmus urozonus. The sequence continues at coordinate 3,550 of UELX01002060.1, forward strand.
TATAGATTCTGGCTATTATGCTACTTTGCGAAGTTTCTGGAGGGCTAGACAAGTGAAATCGTTGGGATCAAGTGTGTGCGCTGCTATTTTCGTGTGGTTTGCACTGGAAATAAGGTTTCATACAGTCATCTTTATTATTAGAAGTGTTTGCGATATTACGAATATGCGACGACGTTTAAATCTGCTGGAAGTTTTGGGATTGAAGTACGCCGCGACTCACTTTGAATACTTTTTTATAACTTTATTACCGAGATTTACGGCCGGAGATTAAAGAAATCCTAAATTAAACCGCATATTTTGGTATCAAGAGATAAAAATGTACATCATTAGAGGAATCCAAAGTTACACTCGGAAACGCTTCCAAAAATACAAAAAATACATAACAAACTCTGAAAATCCTACAAAATTTTAAATATTAACAAAAACCAGCACCTTTACAAAAAACATCAAACCCATTACGCAATCCCACACCACATCAAACCCAAATCGCCCTTCTCACAATCTGCAACTCTGTCCACCTCCACACCACAAACGCACAGACCTCCTCGCACTTTCTCCCAACACCTAAACTCCGACGCGTGAATTCCCAAACACAGCGACGTCTCTGACCTCCCGTTTCCCCTCCCTCAGAAGAAGACATCTCCGAGCTTGGCGGCAGCCGCCACGTCAGGGAAATAGAGCGATGTGTATGTGCAGCTCTCGGGGCATTCCGCCTGGCGCCTGGAATGCTGCACCGGCCGAAAATAAATTTGCCGTAGTCGGGCGGGCTCTCTTGAGACTAGAATGTACGGCGAGAGAGAAAGCTTTTGGTGCTCGCGTTTCTGGGAGGTGGCGGTGCTCTCGAGATGCTCGGTTTTTGGGTCGTTTGCACGTGGTTAATGGTTTAGCGAAAACGCGCGCCGACGGGCTCTATACTCGGGCCAGGGGATTAGGACGAGCCTGATGGGATAATTTTGGTCTCGAGCCGGGATGGCTCAAGATTGATCGCACCCCTGGATTTGGAGGTGGCGATTTGGTTTTTGTGCTTTTATTGGGGATGGAAGCTTCGGAATGGTGGGGATGTAGAATATCGGATTATCGTTTGCTTTCTGATGGTCTTTACTTTGGCGTAATGTTGATTAATGAAATCTAGGTTGAGCATTATTCACGCACTGATGCACCAACATCGCCAATCATTTGTGAGTGGGTATCAAACGAAAGTGGTCATAACCGCTGTAATTGCTATTGTTACGCCGTTCCATAAATCGTCTGAAGCGAATCTCTGAGAATTACTTTTCTCAGTTTCACTCGATAATATACACTCTGATATACCGAATTCCTTCGCGCCAGGAAAATTACAGATCTCACTAATTCTGCACAAGACTTGCCAACTACATATACCAGTACATAGAGGTCAGCCATACAATTCCCATGTACTCATAACTCAAAAACGAGGAAAAACCAAAAATTAAAACCAAAACGCACGTCGGTTTTTGTCTAGCCGCTTGCGCCCTATCACAACCAGTTAATCGAGTCTTAGAAATCTAGTCTACTATTCAAATGCCTTCATAAACCACGCGGCGCGTACATTTTCACGTCTGATATAATCTCCGGAGCGACGAGGCGGCGCTCGCTTTCACAGAAATAATTATGAAATGAATTTCTTCCAGTTTATCATTTTTTTTATTCCATATACATTCGAAAACACGCGCTTTTATCCAATAAAAGCCCACGTACACGCGGAGATAATGTAAAAGCGCCGACGTGAATGGCACATTCGATGCTAAAACGCTCCGCGAGTGCATTTCCACGGAGCGTTTAAGCTCTTCTCGCGCCTCATTGATTCCGCTCTCGCTTAGGAATTCATGAACGGAACGTTAGATCGGCCGAGCGCTCTATTTTTATTGGATGTATGTGTGCATGTGCTGGGAGAATCGCTTCCTGTTTAGGAAAGTGAAGTATACGAGTGTAGACAAATTAATGGGATTGGATTGGATTAGTGATAAGAGTTTTGTGGCTTTTTTCTTCTCTTAATAGGATTTTTTTCAGATCGCTGATGGATAATTAGTTATTTGGGATTTTATTTTGGATTGAATGGGCTTTATCTTGTTACTTCTGAGGGGTTTACCGAAAATTTCTTAGAATTTCTAATCGTTTTAATGAAACGCTTTGGTATGTAGAGGTGGTCCTTATAATTATTTCTGTTAAATTATTATCTTTATCAAAATCTTTTACAATTTTAATTATCAACTTTTATCAAGAAACAATTCATAATGAAGAGCTAAATATTCATAACGCTATCCAAATTAATCACAACTCCCATTTTTTTCGTAAAACACCTAACCCGCCTAAAAAAACCTCATTAGCGAATCTCAAAATTAGAATCCCACAATATAAATCACTCCTCCGCACTCCGCGTCACCTCCAAACTAAAATGACACCACACACAGCTCCAATAAACCACTCAAATCCGGAATCCCATCTAACCCACCATCCATCACATCAGCATATTTACAACCTCGAGAAACGCCTGCCCCCCTCTCCCTAAATCCATAAACGCCGCGTCTAAAAACCGCCAGAGCGACAAAGAGCCGAGAGCAAAAACAATGATCGCGAAACTTTCGCAAAGTAAGAACGCCGCGGAGAGGCTGTATCTCCAGTAGCTCGCGCGCGCGCGCGCATCGGATGGATTTTATGGATCCGTTGACGCTGGAACCGGTGTGCGGCGCGCATTCCATCGCGTTTTACAGAGCGACGGGGCAAAAAGTGCCGGCGTTTCTATGAATAACGAGCGAGGAAACGCGCCTGCGAGTCTGTGTGTACGTGCGCCTGGTTGCGGAGAACCCCGCGGGGATGTTGCAGAGGATGTGTACCGTTTTCCCTCTCGAGAGATGGGCGAAGGTCCTTTTTTTTTTAGGTTGGAGTCTGCGTGGATGCGGACGATGTGGAATGCTTTTATTGTTATTGCGAGGAGTTAGTGGCCTTGCGAGAGGGAAGAGAGGAAAGGTCAGTTGCGCGGTGTCGTTGTGAATATACATTGTGTTGTTGCGGATTGTAGGAGGAAGGGTTTAAGGGTGTTACTCTGCATTTTTATGGATCATTTTGAAAATGTCTGGTTTTTATGATCGTTTAAATATTATGGAGATCAGGTTAACATATTGCTGCTAAGTCATTGGATTTTAATTTTATCAGATTATTAGCAGGTCCTTCTGCGGAATTGAAATGCACGGGTAATTGTGTTCTTATCATTCATTGTGCTATTACGCAACGAGTTCGTTAGGATAAACTTCACGTTCAAAACTAAACCGATACTTTAAGGTAGTCCGCCGATGAAACGATATAAGACCATAAATATAACAGCTGCGCATACCAGTGTTTGGGCATTAATAAATTATAAACTTCATTACGCCGCAGCTGAGATGAAGTGCGGTAACACACACAGAGCTCGAGATATGCCAATTGCGAATGCGATAACGGCGAAATACGGATAACGCCGGCCTGAAATTCAATTAACATTCCCAGATTTGAAAGTGATCGTTATAAAGCCTCGAGACAGTTAATGCTCTAAGCTCGATCTCATTAATAAATTCGTGAAAAAGGCGAATCGCCATTAAACGAGGGAGTTCGATAATTATTCAAATCTAATATGGCGCTGGCTCGATGCAACGCACCGGCATATTCGCCATACGCGTGGAAACGCGCTCGTATCTGATCTCATAGCGCACGATTTCACATGAAATTAAAAGCGGGCCAATTATTTCCCTGTGAATTCAATATCCATTTTTACCGATCGTCGATACAGCTCCCCCAATGCATCCCCTTAAGCACGTGTATACCAGCGCGTTTTTTCCTCCCGCGGGCAAAACTCAGGCATCCCACGCGAAACTCGAAACGTACAACCTATTAAAGCGTATCCGTACAATTCATACACGCGCAATCATAAATCTTCGTTCTCGGCCGAGCCACACACCGAATAAATTGCACGAAACGCTCTTCCTCTCGCGCGATCCGCGCGTCTTTATTAACGTCAGAGCGTCCAGAGAGGACAGGATCAAAGAGGAACAAGTCGCGTGCGCGAAGAGGAGGGCCGAGAGAGAGAAAACGTTCAATTAACGTAATTGGTCCTGCACTGCGAAGGACAATGGGGGGAGCTATTCGCGCGATCAAAAGCCCGCGGATTCGCAATGCGACTCGGGTGTATCGGCTGTCATAATTTTCGCGCTCAGGAGGAGGGAGCGCGGTGCGTGATTATTTAATGGGCCGCGAGAAACAATGGACCCCCGAGTAGAGGATGACCGTAGGCTTTGTAGTTCACGGGCATGAGGGGGGAGGGAGCGGGATGGTTGACGGTGAGAATGGGATAGCGTCTGGGTGGCGTCGAGATGGGGAGATGATGGAGTGAGTGATTTGCGGGGATTGGTTTGTTTGAAAAAGAGTTTTTTATTTTTTATTCGGGGATAGGTGAGAATTAATGTAATCTTGATAATGGTAGTATTTGCTATGAAAAATGATATTTAAATTGCAAAAAAATTTTAAATAATGTGGAAACAAATTGTATGGGTAGTTTTTTCAGTAGATTACTAATCCAGTAATTATTTATTGTAAAATTAATATTTGTATTATATTAGAAGTATAGCTCTCATGTAATACTACAGTAAAGGTATTCAATTGGAAACCCTAATTTATATTTTATTAACGTTAAATTTACCGTATCGATGGTTGAGCTGATACAAATTGTCGCAACTGTTGTATTAAGAAATTCGTGCGAACCGTTTGTATTGTGTACAATAAAACAAAACAAAAATGTTGTAAGTCATAGTGTAATTTTACATAAAATTCACATGCAATTAAAGTGTGAAATGTACATTGTTGCCCGAGCTTGTTCAACATTGAAACAAAAATGATGAAAGGGAAAGGTAATTAGGTTTGAAAACGATGATTAAATATTTCACGTGTAACATTTATAAATTTAGATAAATATTATTTTTGAATTTCGTGTACTTGTACAGAATAAATTATTCACAGTGAAAGTATGATTGCAACTACGTGAATAATTACAGTATATAATTGAAGCAATTATCATTAATCATTGTAACAAAACTATATAAAATTATATTTTAATCAAATAATAAAGCAATATTATTTTAATGCCATTCATCTACTAGAATAAAAAAAATGTTAAAGATCTAACCTTTACTAATAATATGAAATCTTTACAGTAATTTTACATTCGAGCTAAATGATTATAAATATTAACTCTAATAAATTTTCATCGCCACCTACAAAATTTTCTATATATCCCTATAAACTTTTCAAAGCCTCTTACATACCCAAGAAAAAATCTCCAACGACACACTCGATCCTAAACCCATCCTATTTCGCCACCAAAGTACCACGACCTAAAAGGGATCCCCATTGAAAAAAAAAGAATCCTTACCATCTCCGTACACACCGCGCACTGATGCAACTAGTAACGTAGTACATCTCTGGAGAAGTCACTCTTCGGGATGTATATTCCGAAAGGGAGAGAGAGGCGCCTCTCTCATTGTGGGACGAAAGAGGCGATTTCATGAATTCCAAAGAGAATTGCCCCATTGTTCGTGACTTTTACTTTCGTCCTTTTTTTTCCATCGCGCGAGCTCCTCATAAACGATCGACGGCGGCGAATCGATTTTGATGTATGGCCGATCTAGCTCTGTGGGAAAATCGTCGCTGAAAGTGTCGCATTCTTGTATAATTTCGGAGTTGCGCAATGAAACCGAGGTGGGGGTTATCTCGCGTGATTTCGCGTTGCTTTGGGTATATGCCATTGTCGGGCATGAAATAGCGCGGCCTACTTCGGGATGCGATGATGAGATAATGCAAATGATGAAAGATTGATGTGGATTTTTGTCGGGTGTTTAATTTATTGTTCTTTTTTTGCGGTTTTTGTATGGTTGAATTTGTGTATTGAATCTGGTTTTTCTTTTTTGTTTCAGGTGAGCATCGCGAAATTACCATTTTACTGTATACCATCCTGTAAAGTAAGTTTAAACATTATTATGACTTACACACATACTTCTGGATTAGTTCAAATATGCAAATAATTTAATGTTTAGACTGATAAAATCGGTATAAACAATTTTAAAAATAAAATCTTTTATCAATCATCCACTTCAACACTTACCACAGTCAAAATCATAAAAAACAATAATAACAACCTAACCTCAAAACTTCAAAACACCAAAATCTCCTAACGCAATCTACCTCGCATCCGCTCATCCCTATCCTTCCGTCACGCTCCCGTCATAAAACCCTCGCTTTCATGGCCAATTTTTTTTTCTCTCTCCACCAACGCACGAACTGGACCTCATTCTACTACTGCACGCAGGTCGAAAAGCTCGCTTTTGCACACGCATACACATACACGCGACAAAACATCAGAGCGCAGAGCAGAGCGGATGCACTAACACGTAGTCGCAGGCCTCGGCGCTGGTTTCGTAATGACGGCGTATCCTGGCGGCTGGCTGCACGAATCGAATTCTCCCGTAACCGATTGCTTCCTCGACATTGTGTCGCGCGCAGTCGCATTCCGCCGGCGCGCGATGCTTTTGTTACACTTTGCCCTGCCTACCGAATTAATTCGTTGCTGTTACTAAGCGAGCGCTGGTGGTATTGTTTTTCGGTTAATGGTGGATTTTTTGAGGTTTGGGGATCGATTGGTTGGTTGGGATTTTGGGTGGTTTGGTTTGATTTTTGAATTTTGGTGTGGAGTTTGGGATAGGAAGTGTTGGTTTGATTTTGATTTTAGCTTAAGATAAATTATAACTTTGGAATGTCTAATTTGTTCAGTTTTTATTAGATAAATACCGTGTAAAGTTTAGATATGTATACAATTAATGATTTGATTGATTGATATCCCTTCTTAAAAAAGAGATACACGAAAAGTAAAGCCGCTTAAAACGAGATTTGATTGGTTGCTTTTGAATAGGCGATAAAATTCAAATTGTAAAAAGTATTTGAATATTAAAATAGATTTTATTTTTACAAAGTTATTTGTGCAAGTTATTTGTGAAAGTAATTTATAATACAAAGCAAGTTAAATAAATAATAAAACAATAATCTATTAATTAATACATTTTTATTTCATGATAATTCAAACATTAAGGACTTTTAACCTAAAAACTTAATTTTAATATAATAGGTAGTGACATTTGTGTGCTTTGCGCGATCTAATGATCTTTTTTGATTGTATGTATTTTTGAGCATTTCTTAAGTTTTTAGGTTAAAAGTCCTTAATGTTTGAATTATCATGAAAGAAAAATGTATTAATTAATAGATTCATTGTTTTATTATTTATTTAACTAAATATTATAACAAGTTGAGACCTGTTAAAAAAATGGACTTGGCTCCAAAGTTAATTAAATAAAATTAAAATAACCATCTATTTAAGCATTTATTTCTTGACAAACTATCTCCCTCTCCCATAAATTTTATATTTGGTTTGGAGAAGTCATGCAAAAAAACTTCAAATTTTTTTTTTTCATAAATTTTCAATTTTGACAGTTCTTTTTTCAGTAATATGATTCTGGTAGAAAAATTATCGAGTTTTATCAAGATCCCGATATTTAACTTAGAAAACTCGACAGATCTAGACAGTTACTGGATTACTTTCTTCCAAGGAAATTATCATATTAAATATTGCAATAATTTATTGAATATTGTGATAATTATAATCAAACTAAATTATAAAATATATTTTTTCAACACGTTCATGAAAAAGGCCCTTTTTCGTGCATCAGAAATGAATGGAAAGTTGAATATTTCTATGCAGCGGAGGAAAAATTTTCTCTCCCGCTGCGGTGGGTGAGAAAAATTTTCTCTTTCGCCTCTCGAAAATAGTGAAAATTTTGCATTAAAAATTTTGTAAAATTATGTTTAAAAAATTTTTTTGGAAACATTCAAAAATTTTGAAATTTTTTTTTAATTTGAAAATTTTGAAAATTTTTTTGAAAAAAAAACTTGAAAATCTTTAATAAATTCAAAATTTTTAAAAAAATTCACTGTACAACCATTACTGTACAACCTACGATTCCCTGTCACTCGTGCTCAAAAATCATCCTTGCTAGAAAAAGCCAACTTTCCTCCCTGGTTGAACAATATACTATTATTCTCGATCCACCTGTAAATGCCACTTTATTGACCCAAAACGCGGGACAAAAGTGGCATAAAAACGTTTCCCCTTAAATTTACTCTATTCCCTGTAAATTTTTCAATTTAATATTTAAAAATATAAAATAAAATAAATCATAATTTTTTATTAAATTTAATTACTTTTACAGTTGAGTTTATTCTCGAAAACTAATAATCCTAATCGACATTCTTGATATTTCAAGATGGGATTCTTTTCTTTTACATTTAATATCACCACTGAAATTAAAACTACAAATAAATCTAAACGGAAATATATAAAATTGATCGTAAAAATTCTAATTCTAGAATAGCTCCACTTCTGCCGAAATCTCGATAAGGTGTATAATAATCAATATTCACTGAAATTGTATGCAATAAAAAATGGCAATAAAAATTGATTAAATGCTATTATTCGATTTGTATGATTTTAATCAGGCACGCTTAAAAGCTTGAGCTGTTTCACAATACGTGACATTCAGAATTATAACTTTGAAAAAAACACGTATATAAATTATTTTTTGTACAGAACTATTTGCTATAATAATACGTACTCTTTTGCTAAGACAATGTAGTAAATTTATTTTAACAAGAGGCTTGCAAGGTAAAATAAAATTTTTAAATTTTATAACGATTAATATTATAAATATCTTTGCTATTAATTGCAGTTTTCTTTCTAAATCAGAAGTTCAACAATAATTTTATTACCAAATCTGAAATTTTCATAAGCATAATGCTGCTAATTATTCTAAAATCAATTTCTTACATTTTTCAACTATAGATTTGTAAAAACAATCGAGAAAAGATTCTATTGATTATTTCTGCCTTTAACTTGGATCTATGCGTTTGAGCATAATATTAACAAACATTTAATAATTACCAAAAACTTTTATAAAATTATTTACAGTTAAAAAAAACAATTTTGAATTTTAGAGGCTGACACGTTTACGTGTTGGAGCATCTCGTATAAGAATACAGTGCCAAGATGAAACTAATTTATAGCAAAAATGTTCGATATATTAAACTAAATATGATGGGAAACAATAAGCAACAGTGTCCCAAAGAAATGGCTAACAAACTTTTTTCTTCGAGTGTTTCTCATATTCTAATCCTATTGACATTGTCAATGAGTTTCAGAATATGTTTTGGCCAGAGTAACTTTGACAAGACCAACCGCGACCTGGGATTCGCCTGGTCCGTCACGCAACCTAAATTGATAAAATCGACTGTAGAGTGGAAAATAAATGACATGGACAGATTGTTAAAAACGAAAAACGATTATCGTATCGATTCTCCTTATTATAACACGAAGGTTGAGGGTTACTCAATAAAAATAGCTTTGTTTTTTACCACAAAAAGTAATCATCAGGTCACCATACAAGGCGGTAACATTGCTGTAGGTTTATTTATGATTTTAGAGAATTCGAAAGGCCCTTTTCCCGGGTTTGATGTAGTATACTCACTTATAGATAATAAAAAACAGAAAAAATACACTAAAAGTATTTCTTGGGGAGCGAATCCCGAACGGAAAATGGTTGGCATCACAGGTTGGCTTTTTAAGAACACTTTACTGAATCAAGCTGCGACATTGTTACCGGGAAATGCATTGACAATGGTCGCTGAGTTTAAGTCAAAAGTCGATAGAGGCTCAATTAGCAGTGACTGCGTGATTCTTAAGCGCGATATGCCACCGAAAAACTGGTTTGACAATCGCTTACTCGGCTACCTAAACCATCACAACTTCAGCGATCTTTGCATTGCACGCGAAGAGGATTCTGTGATATCGGAGGTTCATCAGTTACACCGATTGATCGTAGCATCTGGCAGCAAAGTTCTGAAAGGATTACTAATAAGTCTTGATGAATCGGGCTACAAGAGCATTCGGATCTGTTTGCCCTCTTTTAGCCCAGAATCATTAAGGATTGTATTAAGGTTTCTTTACTCCGGAGACGCTGGAGGATTGGAAGCGGAGAAATACGACGTCTGGGCTCTGTCTAATGCATTGGATATCGAGGGTCTCAAAGAGTTGGCACAGGAGGAGATTTGCCGATCTTTAGACGGGACAAACGTCTTCAATGCTTATGAAATTGCTGTAAAGTACAATGCGCCGGACTTGCAAATCAGAGCTCTTAAGTTTATAGCCACGCATTTCAATAAACTTTTTACAAAACAGCACTTTAGAGACTGGGTCAATGGTGACTTGACATGCTTTTAGCAAGTGTCATAATGTTGAAACTGAGGGTGTTATATTAGTGCTTGCAAGTACGAATTTTTTCTTTTATGCATTTAAACTTTAGGCAATAATTGTTATGAGAACAGATTGTTATCTAAACTAATTTGTTATTTTATTACTGCATTAATGTTATACACCTCTATACTGATATTAAAAAATTGTTTTAAAAAAATCGATTAAAATTGTTTTATAATAATTAGTACAAATGTAATTTAAAGACTTTAGACATTTAATTAAATCCAAATAAACCAAAAATGTAGTCGTAAGATGGATCATTAGTAATATTAACTCTGTTTAAGGATGCTTCTAGATTGTAATGTGTAATTTTTTGTCCTACAGCGATTGTTTGTAACAATGATTATTCTTTATAAATTTTTAAAGTTGTAACATGGTTTTTTACTCGACCTTTATGTATAATTAAAGTAATCTTTTCTCTTGTCTAACTCATTATATGTTAGTTTCTGTGGGTTTGATTTTATACGGAAGATAAATATATTTAAAGTCGATAAATAGGAACAATTGTATATTATTAGAATTATTGTTCCCTGATTTACGCAGATGTGATGGAGTTCAAATAAATTCAATATTCGAAAGCACTGAGAGAATCCGTAACTGTGATAGTGTCAGCCTAGATTATTGAGATCAAAAACGATTATTTTTGCAGAAAAGGTGGAAGCTTTAAGAAGCAAACCAATTTTAATTTTTATTCTTAATTCGTTACTTATACAAGCACTGCCAACGGAATTGATTTTATTTATTTTAGATCTGCCAGTGTAAAGGATAATATACTATTTTTATTTTTTATAAAATAAAATTAAGTAATTTTTTTGAATTTCTATCTATATACCTTAGAGAATACCCGATTCCACTGTTAAAAGGAAGCATTAATTATTTTGTATTTCGCGATATATATACACCGTATTGGTTGTGAGTGTATACTTTTTGCTGATTCTGACTATTTTTATCAAAGGGCTGTAGGATTAATTAATATTATTTAGTAACATATTACTTAAAAGTATTACAGAAATAAATTTTGCCGAGTAATGAAGCACATTTTATAAGTATGTGACAAATTTTAATAAATAATAAAACAATGAATATATTAATTAATACATCCTGTTTTCAGGATAATTTAAACAATGTTTTGAAATCGTTTAAGAATGTTTAACCTCAAAACTTAAGAAACGCCCAAAAGTACATATAAACAAAAAATGCAGATCGCGCGAAGCGCGCAATGTAACTAATTATATATAAGATGCTATACATTAATAATAATTAGTTTTCGCGTTTTCCTACATAACACAACGATTGAAAATAAATAACTAATTAAGGAACGCGCACAAAATAAACGTAGAAAATCAAAGTTCAAGATAAACAAATCGTTTTGTGGACACTCCAATTTTCTCTCCAAAGGCGGAAACGAAAGCGAGCGCCGAATAACTATCCTGATTTTCAGTTTTATTGCACGATAATATAATCAAGCCGAACCCCATGCATGTTCTTTTTTTTTACGAAATCGCAGAATTTTTTCCACGCGCAGGCGGAAACGAAAGGCCGGGAATTTCTCTCGTTTGCACTCTATACTCGACATGCGAAAATATCGGTATAGATCTCATGTAGCAATTGCCATTATACCGACAAACACCAGCTCTGCCGCGCGCTGCATGTAGAATAATTAATCATCCGCTAATTACAAGCCTCCTTAAAGGCATTTTTAAAAGCCGCGTATTCATCTTGTTATTAAAACCTTGTATTATAGCACGGCGGCATTTAAATGTGTAATTTATATTGCCGCGAAATTAATATGCGAAAATGAAATTTTTTAATTGGCCTGTTAACGTGATGAAGGACGTATTTTCTGCTTTTTGCTTCCTTGACTTTTATTCGATGCCCAGTTCAGAGTGCAGAATGAAAAATTAGTTAAACGCACTTTCTGGTGTAATAAAATTTTACTTTCCAATTTTTCTTCTTCAATATAGCAATTCATTTCATCTAAGCAAAATAGACCATCACACAAACGAATCCTTTAATTTCTTCATAACCTCCTCTTAACCATAACTTAAATAATGCAATCAGAGCTCCTCACCATCTCCAAGACCTCAAAACAACATCGACTCTCTCACCAATCGCCAGCCCCGACCTTGATCGTAAAAATCGTGGCTTCAGCGCGCTAAGTCCGCGCTTAATTAAACTCACCTCGGAAGAAGTGGGGGCGGCCGGTGCGCACTTCCTCTTTTACGCCTCGCTGATTTATCGCGTCCACGTTTGGCGTCTTCTTCTGCGACAATGACGCGCACAGGAAATTTAATCCCTCGATTACGCATGCTGCAGAGAAAATCGTGATGGCCTTTGCGAGTTTTGAGATGGGGATGGGATCGATTTTGATTAATTCTTCGAGGAAAGGTTGTCTTGGTTTGATGTGGAAGAAGAGAAACCTGGAAACTAGAGTTGGAATTTATGCCACTTTATCGACGTTGTCATTTATTCTCATTAGATTGTATTACAGCTAAACGTGAATTCAAAGCGAAATCGTGCTAAAAATAACCAAAAAAACCAACCTATCGCAACTGCGCTTCAAGAAGAGTGAAAAAAGAGGCTCGGGGAGAAACCTAAACCCACTCAATTGACACGGCTGCCTTTTTTGCCGCGCCTCGGCGCGCTATCCCTTCTGACTCATCGATAAATTTTTGTCAAATCACAGACGCCGAGCTCTATCGAAATTTTCCGCAAGAAGACACCTCCGACGCTTTTTCTTCTCCGGCGACCGCAATTTCTGACGTCCCCTGAGCAGTTTCCCAAGCGCGGCCACACGCGATCTCTCGATATCTTAGGTTAGCAGTTTCAAAATTTCGCTCCAACAGTTGGGTATAAACAATTTCGTTGTTGTGAATCCTATGGATTGACGTATCTATGGCGTGGAAGCAGGATTTAGGTTGGTGATTGGGTAATGCAGTCTGAGGATCGGAGATGCGCCGCAGTGTCGACATGATGATTACTAATTGTAAGGAAATCTTTTTTATGCATCGTGATTGTGGCTGGATTTTGTAATGCGAGTGTATTTGTAATATGGATCATCCTTTATATTTTCTTTGTAGGAACAACATGCTTTAAACTTCGTCGGTATTATTACAGAAACCCCTAGTCGTTGCATTCGAAAAGTTCCAGTTTCTCTAAGTTTAATATACCAAAGTTTAAACTATCCTCACTTTTTCCACCTGCTCTCGTTACCCACCAAACCAACTCGCTCCCAGCGTCAATCCACCTCTAACCCAGCGCTCCCGCTCTCGCAATCTAAATCCCCCCCAATTAGCCTTTTCCAATTTACAATCCACATTAGAAGAAAGAAAAATCGTCCGCTCATCAAAACTCCTTTCACTCTCGCGCAGGGCGCGCGCTATTACAAAATGCGCTCGCGATTATAAAAGGCAGCGCGCGACGCGCTGGCAGAAAACTCGCGCTGCAGCGAGTTTCTTTGTTCCGAGCTGGCGAACGGAACTCGAAAATTGGGCCAAGAGCGCACGCGCACGGCCGTAGTACTACGGAGACGCGTTCGCTCTCTCCTGCATATATACATCCTCGGACAAAACAATGAGAGCTGGTAGCTCTGGTCTAACGATTGAGTGCGCGTTTAAGGAAGCTACCGATCGATTGACAGCTTGACGGATGTTGGGGTATGGAGCGGCTGGTTTTTGGTTTGGGTATATGGAGGTGGGAGTTGTTGGGCTGATGCTGGGATGATACGAGAGACGAGGTGAAAGGAAAAGTGGCGAAATGAGCGCGCTCTTGGCTCGGCGCGGTAATTGCCGGCTGGAGTGTCGGCTAAACGGCCGATAAGTACGCTTTTCAGCTGAGTGGGAATTTTTAATTGGCTGCGAAGGTGTTTTTTTGGGGCGTGGGCTTTCTGAGTTTTCCGACTGAATGGGTGCATTCAAAGTTTTTTGTTTTGGGTTAATGGATGGATTCTTAGCACAGTCCTGTAATTGAGATGACGGAGCTTATGTAAATGAGTTGGGCTGAAGGATTTATACGGGATGGATAAAAATAACGGCGATTTTCCGATAGCGTCCGATCCGCTATATAAAAGTGCGTGAGGCTATAGTCGTAAATCGTGAGTCGATCCGCAAGGAAAACTCAAAATGGAGAAGCTGGACTTGTGGTGTTGTCCTTGCAAGTACCGCTAGTGCTGAAACTACTCAGAATGGGACATAAATAAGCGAGCAAGAAGTAGCTACAAGCTCGCTGACGTCTATCGTGTTTTGTATAAATTAGAAACTTCTTTGATGTATAAAATAAGTGTATTTGTGTTTGGATGGTTATCCATGATTTGAAAAATAGTTAAAGTATGTAGTATTGTATTACCGAATAAGAAGATGCGTAAATTTTAATCAAAGATCCCATTACAGTAATGTTTGGGAAAGACATTAATCGTTTTAATTTTGAATAATAATACTCGCGATTACAATCTTTAAAAGCATATAATAACGCGTAATTATCATTTCATCAAAAACTTAATAGTTTTTCAGACTCGCGCCTCTATAGATTTCAAAAGGACACAACCATAACTTTCCCGAAACCAAACTCTTCCATTAATCAAACTCCGACTGATCAATGCCTCGCCATCAGCGCTCGAAATCAATAAAGAAAATTAACCCGTTACCTCATCCGTTACATTCCCAATTTCCCATTCAAAAATCCCCGCCAAACTCGCAACCCCGCCCCAAAAATCCAACGTCTCCTTCACTCCCAACAATTAGCATATTAATTACCGCCGATAAATACCAAAACTCATGGCAGCGCGCGCAAAACTCGTTTTTGATTTACAAGCGAGCAAACGGAGACACGCCTTCCTCTCCGAGTCCGTCCTCGCGAAAAGCCGCCGCGATCGTAAATAAACGAAGCGAGCGCGCGCGCATATAGAAACCGAATAATTAAGGCGTTGACCGTAACGTGACGTCAGTCGCGAGCCGGGGAAAAGGACAAAAGGCTCGTAAAAGCGGCCTCGCCAGGGAAAATTACGACGCGTGGGCGGAGGAGGAGGAGGATTTTTGTCGGATATCGATCGTCGTGCAATTAATTTCAATGGGTATGTTTTGCGCGGCCCCCATAACAGTGATAAAGTTGTGGAATATCGCGTGCTCAGACGGCCACAAAGAGATCGTTATGTAACGGTGAAATATACGATAACGGCGCGCGCGCGGGATTCGCGAAAACTGAAATTAGAAAGCTCTCCGTGGATTTTGCAAATTGTAATAAACGATAGATGGGGGATATTTGTAAAATTATCCGCTGTGCGAGGGTATTGATTTATGGCGGCTGGGTGGAGATTAGAGGATCAAATCGGCCTGTGGTTTACGAGTCTTTTCAATTTGTTTCCGCGCACTTGCATGGAAAGCCGATGAATAATTAGCCGCGCAGCGCCCAAAACACATTTTCATTACTGCCGAGCAACAATAATTCACCGATCGCTTAGTACAACAGTCAGACTTGAAAGTCCGACACTCGCCGGAGCAGATCGCGGCTCGGGACAGCAACAATTTACCGTATCGTGTAGTTTTTTTTTATCTCGTACCTACACGCTCGCATCATGCAAATGACTCGGAGTACAAACTAGCATACGCACATGAGATTGTAACGCTTGCATGACACACACAGATATTAAAATTCGCACTTGAAGAGGGACAGGTAGTAGAATCGTCACGTGAAAAAAAGAGTCTATTTAAAAGAGATAAAGAGAGAGAAAGAGAGAAAGTACGAGAGGGGGACGATAGAAATAAAAAAAAAAGGTGGACGATGAGAGAGTTCAGGCTGAGCAGCCATGCATGAGCCGGCCATTCATCGGGCGACGCCGCGATCTCTGGCGCATAAGCGTATGCACACCGGACGCGCGGCTTGAATACGCAGGTAGAAAATTTTTCCGTGACCCCAGCTTATACGCAGCGTATACGTGTTCGATGAATCAATGTTGTTTTCGCGAATCCGTTGATCAATAGAGTTTCGACAATTTTTCCAATAATAAATTTTCATCATACTTTTATCGCGCAGCCTCCGCGAAAAAATAACTCTCTCAGCTCGTAATGAAGTGGAATTCCAGAGCGATAAAGCCCGAGCCGAGAGAGAAAGAGCAAAAATACAGCGCGCGCCAGCGCCAGCAAAGAGATTTCAAGAGCAGCTCGCTCGCGCAGGAAGTGCCCGTGAATCGAGCGTGAACAGCCCTGGGGTGGCACGTAGCCGCTGCTCCCGTTCCTCCTCTTCTTCTTCTTTTCTCCTGGCTTTCTTTTACTTTTATTTTTTACCTTCCCCGGAGCACCTGCCGGCCGGATTCGCCGGCTACACAGCGACCTTGCTTTATATATGTTTCAAAGAGCCGCGCGCGCGCTTTGCATTTTAACGGATGATGGACTAGTTTTGGGCTTTCATGGGTTGAGAGGTGGGGTTTAGTGATTGTAGAGTGGAGATTGCTGGGTTTTTAATGGGTTTGCTTTTTGATAAAAATTTGAGTCGTATTATTATTGTGATTAGATAAATAGACATTAGATTATGAATTTATTGAGTTTCACTGAGCCGCTATAAAATTGCGCGCGGAAAAATATTGATAATTTATGCGAATATTTTTTTGTTGCGTAATGAGGCCTGCAGCTTGGTGTATCGAAAGGATATGAGTACTTGAATTTCTACGCATAAATTTCTAGCATTTTTTCTTTTCGAATATTTGAAAGTTTTCCAAGGCCGTATTCTGGAGGAAAATCACATTTGGAGCAAGAAAAATGTTGCAGAAAAGTGCTCAATTAATTAACGATTTAAAACTAACATGGTTTTTCATAGCGATTATTCAAGCGAGAATATTTATGGATATTTTTGTGCGTTCAAATTGATTTTTATAATACAGTTTGGTTTTCAAATTACATTTCACGTCGAAATGAGTTATTGAGTCTCTGGATGTAGAAAATTAGTTATTTTAAATGGGTTAGTTTTTTGTTCAACAATGGCGCGGAAACGATCGATAAAAGAAGCATACTGTTACCCAGACATTTTGTTCTCAATTGACTGGTTGACTACGTTCATTTAACTTCTGGAATCCATGTAAAAAGACACTTCATGAGGAAAAGTCGTATGCTTTTTGTTAAAAAATATTTAAGCATTTTTAGCTAATAAGATTAGAAATTTCATGCATTTTATACTGTCATTCTTTGTTAATAGACTTTGGAAAAACTAGTTTAATTTTTGTACCGGTTTTGCAAAAAATTCACGTTTGCTTCTCATTATACTCGCCAGCCAAAAAAGTGTCTTCTGACGCCTTTGGCATCTTCATTTTTTGCTTATCAACAGGTATCCGTACTATTCCGCAGGGTGAAATTAAAGTTGTAATAGCCACGAGTTTATGTTTCTAAAAAATTTGTTTAATTCTCGGCATTAAAACGAGAACCTATTTAACTTAAAACTGCGTCATTATTTTAACGCACAATAATTATTAAAAACAAAAACTAAAGAAAAAAATAACTGCTTTTAGTCTATTGCAATAAACGATCAGCAGCTACCCAACAGTTTTTAATTATCCAAAATCGAAAGTACCAACTACATCAAAGAAAGCGATCATCATCCACTCCTCATTAAAAGAAATCCCAAATTCAAACTCGCGTAACCATCATCAGCATCTAATCCCGACCACAAAACCCGCACTCCTTAAACCTCCCTACCCTCCCACTCATCCCACCTCCTCCAAAACCACTAACCCAACGCATTAGATGCGCGATAAAGCAGCGAAGCGCGCCCGCTCGGCAATAAAATCCAGCTCGCGATTACCAAATCCCGAATTACGCAAGCCCGCCGTTATAAACTCGCACTCCAAATAGCCACCGCGAGAGCAAAACTACGCTCTTTCGACAGTCTCGCGCTTTTTTCCCTCTCTCTCTCACCTATCCCTCCATTATCGCGGCTGGTCTATCGGCCAGGCGGATATCTTGCAACTTGGCCGCGGCTTCCGCGCCAAGTCTTCCCTGCAGTCTCTGTTTTTTTTTTCTTTTTTCGTCCTCCTCCCCTCCGTCCTTTTCCCGTCATTGTATGGAAATAAGCGCGCGAGCCGGCCTGTACTTATCGCTAAGCGCGCGAATCGCGCGCTGTTTAATTGCGCGATGCTGGTGCGTGGAGGAGTTACGTGAGGTATGAGCGAGGCTGCCGGTGGGCTGGTTGGAGAGTGATATTGTGGAGAGGTTTTTTTTTTGGTGGGAAATTGGCGGTGGTTTTTTGTGGGCGGGTGGTGATTGGGTGAGAGGTGAGAGTTTCGATGGGATGCGGTGAGAGTGATTAGTTGGTTTTTGTCCTTTTATTGGGTGTGAGATTTTTTGTTGATTTTAGATTGATGTAGATGGATTTGTTATTTTAGATTTGAAGGTAGGAAATTATTAGTCGTAGAGTTATACGTTAGAGTAGATTAGTCACTGAAAGTGTGCAATATCAAAATAATTTTTGGTAACTTATTTTCGATCAATAAATTTATCAGTCGTTTAAAGCACTTAATTGGGGACGATTTTATAGGCTTGTAATTGAAGGATAGATAAAAACCTGTGGATTGCTGATTATTGCAATTAAAAATTCACTTAAGAAGGAAATGAAATTATCTTTCTAGATGATGGATAAAACCATTTGTAATTTCAATCATTTGCAAATATTCTGTTTGCTATTAGGTTGTTTGATTATGTGATAATATAGATACACACGCAATACAAATTTGCGCCCAGCTTCACAAAAAACTTTTCAAAAAATAAGTTTTTACAATGATTTGTTAAAAATATTGAAAAAATGAATAACGTTCTGAAAATATTTCAAGAAATATGAAAATTTCAATAATAATGTATATTAAAATAAGCAAGTTTAGCCACGGCTCATAATGAAGATCTAAGATAAAACGAAATAATTTTTACTCTAGTGTTAAAGTCATTATTATCACCGCTGACTTATGAGGACATCGGAATGACTTTCACAGTGATTTTTATGTCATATTATAAAAATGACTAAATCATTTTTCTTCAGTATTCCCGTAGTCACTTCAGCGATAATATACCTCTCTCGGCGTGGGTGTAGAATTATACATGCTCTTTAACGTTCGGAATATACCGAGTCTAAACAATAAAATGCGATACTTTCACTTTAAGTCACCGGTTACTTTGGTATAAACCGACTCCTTAAAGTTTGAATCGCGCACATAATGGATTGGGTATTAGCTCGTTAGAAAGCTAAACTTGGCAGAGACATTCGTAGGGGATAATAGTTTTGTGCCAAATTTTCGGCCCGGCCGTTTTCCCTGGGATTAATGGGTAATTAAAATGAGTAATTTTGATGACTTTTGCAGCAATTATCGAACGGGAGGTAACCTGTTTTGGAAATTTATAGTTTCTGATTAGATTATTTCAGAGGATTGTAATAGAGCAATTAGATAATTACTTTTTTGTATCTAGTAAAATATTATTCTGAGTAACGCTAGTCTTATTTTTATTTCTATTTTTCTTAATTCGAATTTCAAGAATTACAATAATATCTATATTTTCATTAAACTCAATTTTTTATAATAAACAAAATTACAACTCCAATCACAACAAAGAAATTGTTTTGCGCAAATAATCTCTCTAATAACCCAGATTTATCCATTATCTCAGATTTCCCCGAAGTAATAGAAAAACAAACCTTCAACCAAGAAAAATTCCGCAAAACAATAAATCCAAAACCAGCTCATTCCTTAGCACCTCGAAAAATTACCTACGCAAGTACCCAATCACCCAGGCCACCCTTCAATTACCTCACCCACAGCCAATTTCCCACCAATTGGTTAATAAACACAAATCCCCTAAATTCCCCGAAAGCAATCCCCCTAGATCAACAACCCATTAACATCCATTCGCGCTAAAATTTCCAAATCCACCCTCCCCCCCTTTTTTGATCCTTAGATCTCAAGAGAACAGCACTCGTTACAGCTGCGGCGGCTCTCGATGCGAGCCGGCGGCGCGCGAATGGCATTCCTGGGTTATTAGCCGAACAAAGGCCTTTCACTTGCCGCGCTGTGCACCGAGCTGGCGCCGAGCTTGAACATCTGACCTACGCCAATCTTTCTCTCTCTCTCTCGTAGGCGCCTAGACGCGGAATTTCATGACTCTGATGCACGCGCGCTCGATCGATGCCTGTAATTAATGGGTGGTCGGGTTTTTTTTTTGAGTGCTGGTGTTGTAGAGAGCGAGAGTGATTGGTGGGCTTTTGTGATTTGAGGTTTTCACGGGAGGGTTGGGTTGTTGGAGAGTTGGTTTTTTGTGGGATTGGGGTTTGGTTGCGATGGATTTGGTTTGAAAGTGAGAGTGACTTTCTTCGTAGCTTTGAAAAATGTTTGTTTCAATGTAAAAATAAGATTGCGGCGATTGATTGTAGGATATTATTACTTTATTATGTTCTATTGATACGTATGCTTGATTTAAAGAGATACTTCATTGTCTCTTGTATTAAATTACTAATTAAGTGCTTTCACTCTTTTTTTTATTTTTATTTTTTTTTCTGGATTGGGAATATTAAATTAGATTCCATAGAGAAAAACAAACTGAAATTTACATTAGTTAGATTTATAATGCAGGAAGGCGTTACTTAAAATATAATAAATTATTTCTCGCATGCGCAATGTTTCCCTATAACCATTACCATTAATTTTTCCAAGAATCCGGGGTATTTAAAAGATCGTTGATCTCGACAAAATTAATCAAAACAATAACCACATAACTCACATCGATCGCGCTCAAATAAACCAACACACTAGCAAAAAACACAGGAAGTCACCCATTTGCACAAATTTCCAAGAAGAAACGACCAACTACATAAAAGAAAGAGGAGCCAGGAAAAAAAGTGCAGACAAATAGAGACGGGATTATTATAAAGGAAAATGGCGTAGCTTCTTCTCTCGAGTTAGCGAGCCGGCTGTTAATTAATTGAATTAATGTCCAGTTTCACCGCGCCCGAGAACGCAAAGAGAGAGAAGGAAAGTGGCCGTTTGTTGGGTAAACTTATTCATTGGCGCTCGACGCTCGTACTTACGCCGGGATTTTAATTGATATAATAATTAAAAACTTCACTGCGGGAATGCCCAGTGAATTCCGACGATATACTGTTGTTGCTGCAATCCTTATTTGTCTTGTTCTTAATTTTATGTTTCAATTTGGCTTTGAGAAAACTGACGTTTCGTGCGTACGTTGTATTAGTGTTTAAATAATTTGCAATAAACGTTGTTTTTAAATAATTTTCTTAAACTTTATATGATAAGATTATCGGTATTCTATATCGAAGGCTTTTAATAAGCTACAATAATTATCATAATCTTTAGCAAAGTAACCGATCTTACAATAAACAATCTTATTTTATTTACTAAGTCAGCTCACCGCGACCACAGATTATCCTCACCTCTCTCCATCACAAAACAAGTCATTACTTCAACATCATGTCAACAAAAGCCAAAACCGTTACCAAACCGCGACTCTAAATATTCATCCAAAACTCCACAACGAAACCCCATCGCAAAACCGTTGCAAAGTCTTCACAAAATGAAGCAGTCAAACACTTGCCAATATACAGCGCCTAATCGCTTTTCTCTCCGTCATTTCACAAAACGGCGTTGAATATTACAAACGCTTCGTTCGCGGAAAGCGTTTGTACAGGCGACTTTCCTCGTGAGAAAGAGCCGACCTACGACTCAAAGGGGTAATATACCGGGGGTTTTTGATACAAATGGAAACCTTTTTTTTTCCTCCTCGTGTTTTGTCGCTGGGTTATGGCTGTGTTAAAAGCCGAGGTTGCGCGCTTTACGAGCACGTGTCAATTGTTTTATTAAGGGGGAACGATTGAAGGACGTGGGGAGATGGTAGTCGAGGTTGTTAGGAGGGTGAGAAGTTGAATAATAATGTGGTATGGTGGGGGATTGTTTTGGATATTGTAAGTTTTGAGTGATATAATAGGACTTTGGTTGTTTTGTTTAAGACTTTTTGGCGCCGGACTGATATCGGCTGTATCTACTTAAAGTAGAACGCGCTGCAGAGTGGTTGTTTGGCGTTACGTAAAGAAATGCATTGTTACGAGTTTCTTTGAATTTACGCCGTATCTTGCGCTATAAAAAATATTAAAATAATCTGGTTGAATTATATAATATTTTTCAAGCAAGTAAAATATGGTCATATAAAAGTTCTCTACTGATGTAAAAGATTTTGTTTATAACAAAATTTTTAGTTACAAAACAAAGTATAAAATTTGTTACATATTCGAATAAAAATACTAAATAATATCTTGACTTAAACCACATATCTGAACAGTGCAAGACTAAATTATTTTCATTCTTCAGATTCACTAAACTGAAGTAAAGCAAATTTCAGCGAAGCAAATTCTAAAAATAAATGTGAAAGAATTCCAAAAACACTGAATAGTCGCGAATGTATTTTGGAAATTTTAAGCCCGAATTCCTTTTAACAGGAACATTATTTAAGAAAACGCCACTTGCGATTGTTTATTTTTACTTTTGGACTCCTTGGAATTCAAAACAAACCGCGCTATTTTAGTAATATTAGAAAATTCCTCTTTACATTTCACCAAGCAGTTTTACACCTTGGATTATACTTATTTATGGAACTAGATTACCACAGTGTCATTAAACTCCTTAATTGCAAACTCTTTTTACGTGGCAGAAAAAAGGAAAATTATATATAAGTTATTGTAAACGTTACTTTAGAATAAAAATTATGCACATATTTTAATAATTATATGCAAATAACATGAAAGTGCAAAATAATTCTATAGTTTCTTAAGAAAACTGCTATCACGCACGTCGTGGAAAGGTTAACAATGATCTTTGTTTTTATTTTCACATGACTTCAACGTCCAACAACGTTTTTATTGAACTATAATTGGAAGAGGAAACACTCGATTTCTCAAATACTAAAGCCTGTAAACGCATAATAATAAGCCTTTATGTGCAATTAGTTTTTATTCCAAGATTTTATCGCAAGTTTTATGTCTACAAATATCTATATAACCTGATTGTGAGAATCATGTTGTTTGATACAATATTGTTCAGATTTAAGAGTTATTGTATTTTAATTATGAATTTCCAATTTTTTTTAGTATATAGACTTTTCTACACTGTATATAGACTTGATTAAGATTTTTTATCCCACGCAGTAATTATACCATAAAACATTGATACAAAACTCTAAAACCCTAAAATTCACCATACCGCTAAAAAACCCGCAAAAATCTCCCCATCTAAATCAATCATCTTCAAAGAGCCCGCTCCTCTCCCTACCTCCTCTCATCGCTCTGCCTTCCGACTGTGACCTCGAGACCCAAGAACCTGAACCTGCGCGCGTGTCGCGCGATAATCACGGCGCAAGGCGCAGCTCCTGCCATTATATTAATCACGCTTTTCTCAACCAGCCCCGCAGCAAGCTGCCCAGATTTGTTTGACTTTCAGCCGCGCGCGGTTTACGATAGAGGTAGGACAGACGTCGAGTGTTATGGATAAGTCACTTTTTCGCAATTTTTCTTTTTTTTTGTACGTGAGAGAGAGGATCTTGATCCGAGTGTCAGGGGACTTTTTACGGCGCGCGCGTGAGGTGAAATTTTGAGGTCGGCTTTTATCAAGATTGCGTAAAGTTAAGGAATTATGTTACAATTTTGCGAGAAACGCGGCGGTGACGTTTTTTTCAAGCGAAAGCTTCTCTGCAGGCTTCTCCGCGGGACTTGCGTAAAATAATTTAGCATGTTGACTTTTCAAGATTAGACTAAGTGCTCCAGTTGTTGCGAAGTCCCAAACATTTTCTGGTATTATAGAGAATTTGCTGAGAGTAACGCTTAAGGTGCGGTCGCGCTGAAAAAATGACAAGCCGTTTAAAACGCTCTTTTCGAAATTCCCGCATTTTTCCAGCGAGCGTTAAAACGACGCGTAAAAAAGCGGACAAGTCTGAAATCGCGTTAGTAGGGTTACAGTTACACAACTGTCGTTGTTTATTCTAGACAAATTTATAGCTCACGCCCAATTATATCGAAACGAATACATTTCAAATGCATATGTTAACCCTAGTATTCCAGAGCACGAAAAGTTAATGTTACAAACACACATTTAAAAATTTTCAAAGAAAGCTCAAAGATAAAATCGTCTTGTTGCAGCAATGCCAGACACTGACGGAGGAGAACGAGAGGCTGCAGGCGAGCCTGAGGAGTCAGCCGGCCCACGTGCAGGTGATCGACAATGTCTACCTCCAGAACCAAGTCGACACGCTTCAGTGGCAGCTGAAACAGGTACGAGGCTGGCTTACAAGTTGCTGATAAGGCTGTGAACTGTGTCGTTGGGTTAACGGCGTGTAATGAGCTGGCTCGAAAGTTCGGTTTTGAGTTTATGGGCGGGATGATTTTTGTTGGTTTAGATTTTATTTTATCGCTGTGGGAAATGTAATTGTTTTGCTTAGCTGTTGAAACTCATTAGTTTCGATGTGTTATGCTTAGAGAACTAATTGAAATTTGTTTAAATGAGTTCAGGGTTTATAAGTTTAATCAATAGTTTTTGTTTCACTTTTTACTTTCTAAATTGTAGTCCAAATAATTGTTTTCAATTTGAGTAATCAAAAGGGAAATTATTTAAAAAATTATGTTGACAATGATAATATTAAATATAAAATCTCTAAAATACGAAAAAATTAGAAAATTTAAAAAAAAGCATTTTATTTTTACGTGCATGTAGCGAAATTTCTCGGTAACCAACTTTCTGATCATTGCGAAATTTTGTGTAAACCATTATAAATTTCTAAAAAGGAATGTCTATAAATTTAAGTAAAATCTTTTGACGTTATTTGAGGTATGATTACTAATATAGATCTTGTGCATAAAAATATATAAAAACTTGATTTTCTCAGTAGAAACAAATGTCACATCCAGATTTAGCTAAAAATATTCAAATTTTTAAAATACTTAATCAAATTACTTTTCATCACTATCGCCTTTAACTCAAAAACCAATAAAAACACTTCCTCCACTAACCATCCACAAAACACTCTCAACAAACCCGCAGTCCCACAACAATCCCCACCAACTCCAGAAATTCCATCACGCCACTTCCAGCATCGACGCGCGACCGACTTCAATTTCCCCTCTCTTCAATTTGATTTGCAACTGCGGCCTGTCCGCGCCTAATTGGTTTGAAGACAAGCGGCAGCGTCCGAGCTGCCTCTAACAATGTTCCGGGTTCCCCTAACCAACCGGTTCTCTTTCGCGCCTTCGTTATCTCGCCGCGCACGCGTATAGACGGCCTCTCGCGGAATGTCGCGATTTGCATGATCCAGGAAGACTTTTTCTCGCCCAGCTATTTCCACCCTGGCGCCTCTATCGCTGATTTATGGGGGAGGATTTTTGACCGCCTCGGGGCTTTAACGATTGATTCGATGCGCGCGGTTATTTGAATTTTAATGGTAATCACGCAGACCTGAGTTTATGCATTTATCCCGGAATTCCCGTGACAGTTTAATGCCCTGAGGCGCTATTAAGTAATTCGACGTACCTCCCCTGTAGTTACTAAATTATCGTGCAATCTTCCGACAATTTCCAAATAATTCCAGCGTTAACCCCTGCAATTATCATTCCCGCAGAGCGAGTCCAACCGGCAGATGTACCGCTCGCTGATGGAGCAGGTGCTGCGCTTCCTGGACCGGGCCCGCAAGAGCCTGGACATCATCAGCGAAAAGTCAACCTCCAAACGCTCGTCCAACCTCAGCGTCAGCCACGTCAGCATCAGCGGCAAGGAGAAATCCAGGGTGCCTCGCTCGCGCAGCGTCCACGCTGTGGTCCACGACGGCTCGCCCACGCGCTGCCCTACAGCCAGTTCCTCGTGTGCTTCCTCAACCACCTCCTCGTCGTCGTCCACGTCGTCGTCGTCGTCTTCCTCGTCGCGTTTTGGGAGAGCCAAGTCCGTGGCGCAGATCGCGCCTAATGGCTCGGGTAGCGGTGGTTTGAAGGACTTTACGTGGTCGGTGCTGAGGAGGAACGACCCGGTTCATTGCACGCCGCCGAGGACGAAGCCACCGCCGCCGCCGGTGAGCCAGGCGGTCAGCGTTCAGGATATGAATAAGAGCCAGGATGGGAGCGTGGTTTATAGGAGGCCGAAGCAGTCGGAGCTGGATCCGGACGATGTGCCGCCTGAGAAGCTGTCGCAGGAGGCTTTCAGGTGAGGCTTGGAGAGATTTTTGTTTTATACTGGGATTGTTGTAGAGTTGAAATGTAAAGTTTTTAATTTTGTAAGTGGTTCGTGGATATGGTTATCTATAAATTATCCAAGTTATAAACTAAATAGATTCGGCTTAGAGCTTAACTATATTTTAGAAAATTTAAGCTTTGACTAGGGTCTATGTTTAATTTTTGTAGAAAAACTATTTATAGAATTGTAAGCCTATCCTATGTAGGCCTATTTAAATTTCATCTTGGGTGATAGATACTTTGTTAAATTATTAGGCCTTAATTAGACTCTATTTAATTTTTTACGTGGATCACATTTTTTTTGAAAATTTAGTATAAGATTTGGAGTTTTACATCTTCAATTTACTATTTATTCTATTTTAAATTATGCATGAAATAACAAATGACTAGTAGAAGCATTTTCACTTTACTAATTTTCTTCTCGCCATATCACACATAAATCAACCTTAATTAAATCAATTACCAAAAGCAATAAATTCAACTCATTAAATAAAAAAATGTCTAAAACCCTTTTCCCCACCAGATTAATGAGAACAGTCCAGTCCCTCCTGATAATGCGGGAGCCCGACCTCACCCGGCTCTGCGGCAACCAGGACATCAACTCCAGCGCCCTGGACCACCCGGACCTATCCTCCCTCTCCCTACGCGACAGCTTCGCCAACTCCACCACCCTCCAAGAAGCCTCCGTAACAACAACAACCACAGCCACTACAACAGGCAGCTCGAGCAGTGACCGCGGCACCGAGGGTAGCAGCGGCAGCTGCTGTACCGACGACGAACTAAATCGCACCACCTTTAGCGTCGGGCTCGGCAAGCTGAGCAACGTCACATCCAGCAATCTGACGCCGCCGGCGCCGAGGACGATCCTGATGAGCCCGGGTGCGAGGCAATCCATAGATGCGGCTTCTCTCAATTCTGCGAGTAGTAAGAATACGGAGGACGAGGAGAGCGCGCTGAGAGGCTCGAGCTTTACGGTCTGCTCGAAGCTGGAGAGCCAGCCGCTGCTGGGGAGCAGCGGCTACCAGCAGGGGACGGCGCCGACGTCGACTCCGCATCGTAGGATCAAGAGGACCGATAGGAAGGACCATCTCAAGTCGCTTAGAGACTGGGTGAGTTACGGTTGTTGTGGTGGTTGGGTTATTGGGTGAAATGATTATTTGGGATTGAGTTTGAGGTTTTCCGGGTTTGTTGAATATAAAATGTGACTATACACTGGTTGACGAAAATATGTTTTAAAATTATATTTGTAATTTGAACCTTATTGGATAATTCTGATGTTTACTAATTTTTATTGTAGAATTTCAAAAACATTCTAAAAGTTCTTTCTGCCGAATAGTATAAAACCATATCGTTATCAATTTGTTAGATCGTTTTTATTAACTTCAACATTGCTCTTCTTTGTATCATTAATTCTTACGATATCAAATTCAATAGTTAATAAACTTAATATTGAGCGGTATAACTAATGAGTTATATATGAAACCAACTGCTTACCCTATACAAAATCTTAAATTGAATAACGTAATGAAATCCTACTTTTTCGATTTCCAGGCGCTCGGAAATTCGGGCGGCTCGGTGTCATCAAGGCCGAAGCCAGCCACGAGCGTGAGCAGCGCCGAGGACGAGAGCGGCTTCTCGTCCATGTCGTCCTTCCAGGAGGTGGGCCTACCCCACGTCACCAGCAATCAACTCTCGCCCATCAAGGGCGGATGCCATACCGAGGTCGGCCTGCCGGAGGTGCCCCTCGACAAGATACGCCACAGACGCTGGTCGTCCACGCCCGCCGAGTTCCAGGCGCTATTCAAGCGACACAGCGGCAGCTTCGTCACCGGTGGACAGACCACCGCCGAATCACTCAGCGTCTGGGTTTAAAATTAGAGCTTTTCTCATCGGGAGGAGTGACTTTCAGGATGATTGAGTCTTAATACTGATTGTTTGTTCGCTTTAAGTGGATTTTTTGTGTTTAATGTACTGTTTTACCGACCGTCGATAGAATTATATGATATAGTGTCTTGCGATAAGACAGATGCAGGGTTCGTTTTTGTTTGGTATTGCAATGATGGTTTTTTGTTACTGTGTATTTTGGAAAAGCATGTTAAAAGTTTGTTTAAAAATATTTTGAATTAACCTTTTTAAAGTTATTCGAAATATTTTTATACAAGATTCATTTACTTTGTAATGTACAAAGTCAAATGGATTTGGTAAAGATTAAGTAGTAGATTATTGTAATACTATATGTAAACGAATTTTAAATTCGCCAGTTTTCTAGATTCCTGTTTACTTATACGTATCATTCAATTAGCGGTCGATAAATGCATTATTTCATACATTATTATAAAACTTCTTCGAGGTTCAAATATAATATTGACTCAATTTTGAATGAAATGTCACTTTGAATGATTTCGAAACAGGGTGTGAAAATGGAACTTGCTTCTACTTGCCTTTTATATACCGGCAGACTAGTACAGAGGATTTCGCAGATTATAAAGAGCTTACTTAATTATTACATGTCCAATTTTCGAAGATAAAATTCGTTTTTGATTGAAAGAATATATAGCGAAATAAAATACTTATATAATACTTCGAAATTTTACATGTAATAATTATGTAAAAAAGAGAACGAATGGTTTCGCATTTTGTCTGATAACTGTAGTATATAGATGAATGGAAAATGTGTTGTTAGTGAGTGAGGGCAGATGATTTACCGATCAAATTTTATCAACAAACTATAATATTAAAAAAATAAATTAAGTATGACATTAAAAATTTATAACAAAAAAATCAAAATCTTCCTTACCCTTAAAAAATTACGATAAATTTTGTATAAGTATGAGTACAACAGGCTCCAAGTTTAGTTCTGAATCTTTATTTTATGTATTTCATAAAATAAAATCACAGTGAAAAAAAATGATATGATAATGTTGATCGGTGAAATAGAATGATAGTGTAAATCAGCATCGGTACTTTATATATCCTCTTAGAACAGAAGACGTAATAATCGTATGTTAATAACTTTTTATATTGTGTGAAAATCGATTTTTTTAATTGCTTATTTTTTCAATATCCGAGACATTTCCATACGATATGATTTTTGGGCCATAAGTTACACTGTACAAATGTACAACTTCTATAGTTTTCATCTCGAATACTTAAATTGCATTTATAAAAAAAATCGATTTCTGTCGATAGTGCATGATTATTAATGCTCTTCTTCGTTGAAGGTGGATTCTGTAATTTTGATATGGCGGCGCCAAACAAATGCTTTTCCGGTGACTGATAAAATTTAGATTTTTTGTAAATAGTATTCGATATTCCTACTTTTTATCGGTATTTGCATTGTTTCCTGTAGTTTTTTCGCTTAATGATAGTTCAAGAATCTATTGAAAATTAGAAAAAATATTTTTCGTTATTTACTTTCATTTTCAATTGTTCTATTTCATTCAAAAAAATGCAAAATAGAGATTCTTATTTATAGTCGTATCAAAAATAATCTTTTAATCATTGACTTTGTATTATTTATAAGATATTTATATTGCATGTATAATCCATAGATATATACTTTCTTTGGATTAAAATTTTTTGCGCTATACCGTTAATATTCTTAGATAGCTAAGAAAAAACAAAGAAATTTATTAATTATTACAAAATGTTGTATGAACTTGTGATAAAGTAAAAATCATGTTATAATTGAATTATGTCAAAATTATCAAGACGAAATTTAAGCGTTCGACATTTTATTTTATATTTTAAATCAAAAAATAACGTATGAATTTTTTTTGTATTACTGATTTTGTTAGAGTTAATTAAATTGTCTTGATTAAATTCTTTAAGTAAAGTTTTTTATTTTATCACTATGCAAAAAAGTTGCAGCATGTTATGTTCGAATAAAAAACTTGCTTGTAAAATGAGATACGTAAACAGAGAACAATTCTCCATTTTTATAATTTAATTATCGAGTGCTAAATCCGTAAAAAATGCATTTCTTTTTTTTATGTTTTTTTTTTATAATTTGACTGTTTTATATACGTTACTTTGTGAGTTCACATAAACTGATATTTTTTGTGAATGTTCATACTGTATTATATGTCATGCTATTATAATATCAAGCTTGCGATTTGTAACGCATCAGATGATGCAGCTTCGATATAGCGTTATATGCGGTATGCTGTATAATTTCTCATATACCCTTCATTAATGATCGTACTGGTTAGTATGTAAGACTCGAGACGCACCCGTATTCTCATATTCAATTCGATAATAGTGTAAAATTGAGATATGCTGTAAATTAATTAAAAATTCAAATTCTTTTAAAATATGTTGTTTTCATTTATTTTATTTAGTATTAAAGACTTCCATGAAATAAAACAAAACTATTTCGTCTTGCTTTTTAACGTTAACTATTATTTCTCAATATTCTTATTAATTTTTACTTGTTTAAGTTTTAATAATATCACAAAATTATATTAATATATAGTTTTATTTTTATACAAGTACTTGCTTAACCTTGAAACAAGATACACATTTGGGCACTTATAAAGGACGGTTTGATATCTTAAATCCCGGCGGTTTAAAAGTTAATATACACCAATGTTAAGCTGGTTGCCGCGTATCAGGCTCCTCTGTAATCATTGTTTTCCTGTGAACTCTTTCAGATTGATAATAAATCTAACTATACCAGATATAATTCTTTTAAGTGTCTTTTATAATACTCATTTTATTATCTAAGACGAATTAAATACTACTTAAATCTAATCTAACCAAAACTTATATAATTTTCAATCATAAGACTAGTGAATTGTTATTTTCACGTTTAATAATTAAAAACTTTCCAATAAATATTAATCCTAAAACTAATACATGAAAATATAATGAAAAATTGAAAATTAACTAATGTAAATTATGAAATGTGCTAATTTAATTATAAATGGTAGTAATTTA
>UELX01002061.1:0-35108 GCA_900480035.1 Eupelmus urozonus
TCATATACCAGAAATTAAAATCCGATTTTTCAACAAGATTAAACTTTATTAAAACAATTAATACCGAGAAGTGGTAATCTAGACATTACTGGTTTTTTTTTTCAATCATAATCATTTTAATAAAGTATTAAAAATTTATTAAAGCTTGTAAAATTCCTTTTTTTAAATATTTCTTACCCTTGGAGTGATATTGTCTTAATGTTGTTCTTTCTACAGAAAATATAGTTACCTGAAAACAAACAAAAAAAAGTATGTGGTTAAAGTTTGTAAATATAAATCTGTTTTTATATTATATTTAATATATATTCATACACACATTATAATATATTAATCTATAGTATGATGCGGGCGTAGGGATAATTATTTTCTTTGTGAGGCATTTCATGCTCAAATGAAGTGTGGGTGAAAAGTTTTACGAGTTGAGTAGTTAATTTAGACACAAATACCTATTATTCTTTATGTTATATCACTAAGCTAAAAATTTATGCCATAGTCGTGATTTGCAGAGTAGTGTGATTCAAAATTTATCTCCTTATTATTATCCTCTCGTTCAAAATCCACACCACTGTGATTAAACTCATTAGTTTAGAACAATTTTGCATTTATGCGAAAATCGACTATTTTGCGCTCTTGAAATGAAAATTATTTTTTATATCGCCTCGGTTCCAATTAAAATGTCAAACAATATTGTTTTATACCTAAGTAAAATAGAATATATTTACAAATACATTTTGACACGGGTGTGAAAGTTGATTATTCCTTGCAAAAAGTTTCATTGAGTAAAATATAACTTTTAGATAAGTACTAAACTATATTTTATATGACAACAGCTGAAAATTTATATTAAAATCGTGTTTGTTAGGGTTAGAACGATATAAAACTAGTTTCAGTCTCATGCAAATGTGGTCTTTCTATTGCCAGCGGTATATTATTTACCTGAAACATTACTTTTAATTTTATATTTTCTCAAATAATTAAAGAAAGATCTTTTGAGAATTATTTATTTATTTATTTATCAAAAACAAAATGGACTTTTCATTTAAATATACGAAAAAATAATAAATTTTTTTACAAAAGTCTAAATAATAATTTAATAATAAAAGCTAAATTCTAAAATAAAACCTTATTTAGTTAATTAACTTTAATCACAAGCATTTTTTTAATAATATACTTTTTAACCTCAAAGCGAAAAGACAACACGCAAAAAGCTGCAGATGACATACAGCAGATTGTTATTTTCCTTTATACCGAAGTGCTACGGTGCGTATTTACGACGCCTGGGGGGCGAAAAAGGCGTACCTTGATCGGCCATCTCGATTTAATAACGATCAGGCGCACGGAAAAACCAAGCCGCTCTTTCTCTTTTCCTCTCACTTATCTCCCCGGGCTTTTTCAATAAATATATTAGCATAGAGCGTACGTGGCGGCATAAAGGTACACGTGTGTTACGACGCTTTCTCCCGTGGGCAAAATATACCGAGCGCTGACGACAATGCTGCGAGAGACAGAGGCGTGGGAGGGAGGAGGAGGGCAAGGGAGAGAGAAAATGAAACGGTCGGGGGCGTTTTCTCGTTGCACTTTCGGATAATCTCGCGTGTTATTAATGGCGAGCGTTGAAGCTCATCGAACTAAAACTGGGACGCACTGTATCATCGATGAAAAAAATAATCGATGTTGCAATGATTTCGTCTTCAGTTTTTCATAAAAATTATTGTGAAAAAAGAGAGCATTATTTTTTTTTTTTTTGCATCAATATACTTTAGTATTTGAAATATCTTGGATTTTTAAAATATCATAGTGATACAAATATCAAAGAAAATGTAAAAAATGATTATAATTTATTGATATAAAAAGTGATTTAAAAACTAATTGTAAAACTGATGTAACATTATTGTAATTAAGTTTTTATCTATTAAAATCAAGTAATAAATAATGTTTCAAAAGAGAAATACAAAACTAAGACAAAATTATTTCATTACTTTTATTTTTACAGTACAAAAATTAAACTAGTATTGAACAGAAACAAATAATAACATTAATTATCTAAAATATAAATGACAGTCATTTCTAGAAACTGCAGCACTTAAAATAATTAATTTTTTAATTTTAACAATATATTGAATCATTTACGAATATTGATAAAAGCTATATGGATTAAATTGATAAGAATTTTATTACCCTAATTTATTTCATCAGCTATTAAAATTTTATTTACAATACAAGCTTGACATAATTTTATACGAATAATGCTCAGTATTTATAGTCCTTAAAAGTTAAAAGTATTGAAAGCCATGTGAATACTTTTATTTCAAAATACAAAGCTGTAAACTTAATGAAGAATAATTACAGGTGCAGATTTAATTAAAATGACATACGCTGTTTTAAATTACTGAATACTGTGTTTTCACATAATTGTTATTCTCAATTGTTTCATTTTTACGTGTAAATCGTAACAATCTGATATCAAAATATAACCGTATATTGAATATTCATAGAATTTTTAAATTTAAATTAAAAACAAACAATTTGGACGAGTAAATGATTTAATTATCGAAATAAAAATTACAATTACGTAAAGTTTGCCGTACTTGGTATTGTATTTATAAAATGTTACAAAAACTAATAAATATAATTGTAGTAAAAATTTTTATTTTAAGAAAAAAGTAGTGCAAATCAAATTTGTTTAACAATATGTCTATTGATACGCATAAATTAATTTAATGTTCAATTAATTTAATAGTGATGCACAACAAGCTTATTATTTCTACGTGAATAACTTTAATTAAAACTACAATTACTATTTTTAGAGTTAGAAAATACGTTAAGTAAATAAAAACAATAATTCATAAATATTTCACTTCTAAACCTCACTAACTTTTATCAGCCAGCCAAAATTTTACGAAAACACTCATTTTCGAAAAAGAACATTACTATCATTTTCATCCTAGCCCAGAGAGAAAGAGAGAGGTAGAAAGCAGCGCGAGAAATATTGCAGCACGCGCTTCCACGCAATCGCGTCTGCTCACACGAGGCCGCGAACGCGCGCGTAGTATATTCCAGGGCGCATAAGCAAAATGAAAATAGCTTCGTTTATTATTTAAGCAGAAACAATAAATGGCCGGGAGATGAGACGGCGGATAAAGGAGGAAAAAGTAAGCGCCCGAGAAAGCCCGCTCTGCGCAAGAGAGGAAAACCCGCGCGGAATATAAGCCCGGCTCCGTTGAATTTTTATAGCGGCACGTAGTGCCGAAGTTTCGAGGGGCCGCGCAGACAAGAAAGTCTTCTTCGCGGGGGGGCCGAGTGTATAAGCGCAAAGCTCGAGGCATCGAGCACCGCGAGCCAAGTTTTCTCTTAATTATTAATTAGCGCAAATCTCCCGGCAGTCGAGTATTATGTGAGGAAGTTTAGCTCATCCACGTAGCGCTGGCTTCCTGAAGATTTGTGCGCGGCGCGATGCCTTCATTATCCGGCGAGCGCTGCGCGCTGCTACTTCATTTCGCGAGTGCTTCGATGCCTCAAGTGCGGAAATCGCTTAGCGCTGAGGGCCCTTGAGGCTTGGGCGGATATCTGACTAGCGCGGCTTGAGATCTGAGAAAAATTTTATGAAGATCGATTACTCGGGGCATTTTTTTGCGATTTGATTCGATATAATTTAAGTGGTTTGTTAATTTCGTTTAGATATTCGGGTTGAAAAGTGAATGCAATGCTTTGCAAATGTTATTCTTATACAGGGTGTTTCATTTTACTCGACAAACTTTTCTTGTCCTTATAGGGTTGGTTTCTTCTAAATATATTTAAAATAAATTTAAAACTTCGTGAGAGGCTAATATAGTCGTAACCTTGTTTTTGACTGTCAAGAAGAGTAACGAGAACTTTGGGTCTTGAATTTTGATGAAACTTTAGGGAAGTTTTGTTTAACCCAAAATATGAGACATGTGTCTTGTTTTATCTAATCGGCCAAGGGTTCTTAAATATGGCTGATTAAGCAATACAGGTCTAAAAACATTGACTTAGCCCTTATAATTTAATCAACATATGTAGTAAAGAGTTATTTAAGAAGTCAATAAGTTCAAGCAATAAGCTTTTATTCAAGACCTTAAACAAGTTAAATGCTTTATTGTATACAGTTACAAATAATTGAAAAACAAACTAAATATTGCACCTCGAAATTTAAAATTATTTTCAATTTTTGCTTGATTTCTGATCATTTTATAAGGGTTTATATAAAAGCTGATTTCTTGCACTTAAGATTGCAATACGATGCATTTTTTCACTGCATATATTGACCAAGTTTCATTGAATTCAAGACCAAAACGAAGGGATATTCTTCTTGTCAAGTGTGAAATTTATTTAATAAATTTAAAAAGCCATTCCCTGTATGATATCGTTCCCGAAGAATCAAGAATAAGAGTATGATATGATTTGTGCATTCTAAAGATGGTTATTATGGTTATGTTCAGTTGTTTTGAGAAATTATTGTTTTAATGTGTAAAGGTGAGCGAAAAAATGGAAGAAACGAGTTGAATTTTAACACTTAGATAATTCATCACGGTTCTCAATATAAAAATAATCGTGGTTGTAGTTCTAAGATGTACTCTTATTTGTTAGCATAAATTACAAGGAGCACAAAAGCTAGAAAAGTAGATCAGAAGTTGACTTATCCTTTTGTTTGGTTTCTATAATTTTACATAAAAAATAAAAAAAAAAAATATAAAAAAACTTTCTGGTAACTGTATGAAATTTATACGAAAAAGGGATCCTTAAACTTCTTAAAAACGGTATAGACTAAATGTTGAAAAGAAAAAAAAAAATTAGATCTCACCAGTTATATTGAGGAGTCATATTATTATAGTAATGGGAAGACTGAAATTAAAAATGAATAAATATCTTTTTTTTTCACACTGCGCATAAAGCGGGTACTATACTCCCTTCCGGCAGGTAGTGAAGCACACACTGTACGCTTAATGTATAAAAAATCGTATATGCACCACGGGAGTAAATAAAGAATGCCTCAAATTAAATGTTTGTTACGCTCGCCTTCGGCTCAGGTGACAATTTACATACGATTTGAGACATTCTTTACTTTTACTCCCTAGGTGTATAATCTACTATTTCAAATAAAATATAGTATACACTATATACTACATATGCAGATAGTAGATTGTCGAAATATGAGCCGTGACCCATTTTATATGAGTTAACTGAACTAAGAATAAAAGGAGTCAATATATTTACTAATCTTCATTCAGAATTCCTCAAATAATTAATATTTCATTATTATTCAACCGCATTTAAGAACAAATTCTATTTATCATTGAAAATCGAAATTTTTAAGTACTCAACGCAAAAACTGAGGAACTGTTTGTCGAGTAATCGAAATTCTCTAAAAACTATGCAGCGATTTACATTCGGTACTGGACTTTTCAGCCTCGCGTTGGCGATCACAAAACTTTGAGAGGGCATCGTAAAAACAGAAAAACTGCAGACTAAATAAAATTCGCAATTAACTCAGTTTTACGATTATGGACCGTAAAAAAAATGTTTTACGAAGCCAGGAGTTCGAAAGCTTGTCCTCTGTGCATACTCTAGTTTTTTCTAAAACGATCGCTTTTTTAATCCTTCAATTTTGCTACTTTACTATTGTTTATAGCAAAATTAATTAAAATACACATTTAATAAAAATACTTTTATAAAAGCATATTATATATAAAAGTAAAAATTAGGGATAACTAATACCCATCGTACATTATGATAAATTATCCCAGTAACTAACTGCTTTTACTTCTGAATAAGAAAATAATATATCAACATCTCTAATAATTCTTACATGAAATACGTCTCTTATTACTCTATATACTTCAATTAACTCTTTCAATAAATTGAAACTCGTTGATGTTACACAACTCTGTAATAACATTTTCTCAATATTAACTATCAAATAATAGCCCTCTTTATAAATGATCAACCCAGAGTAAAATAAAGTAAATATTTTCTCGATTCAACTGGAGCTGTCTACAGCAAGAAATACTTCAATTAACGCAGTTGCACCTTACGCATATATATTATATTTCCATTAGTAATGAATGCAAATAAATTATTAAAGCTATAAAATTACACACACGGGGAAGCGCGGCGACACGCGAAACCGAGGGAAAATGATGTAAATACAGAAACTGATATTTCTGACTAAGAGAGCCTTGTTCGTTAGTATAAAATTGAACGAAAACGAGGGTAAAACGATATCCCCGATGTATGTAGCTCTCACTCTGTGACTTCGAACGACGCGCAGGCGCGCCAATGTAATTTCGATGCGCACAGGTGGGATTCGGGGGATACATTAAACCGTCGCTTGTACTCAGTTCGCAAACGTTATAACGCAAACTGATGTCATTGTATTTGGATCTCTCCGGCATATTCGAGGATGCGGCGTAATGTAGAGTTTCTATATCAATGCGCGGTTAAAGAGTATCGGACGAATCCTTATGCATGCGTGTATTATTGCGAGCGCTGAATGATGATCCGATGCGCTTGGATAGTCGGAAATGGATAGTATTTACGTGATTAGTTAACATTTCTATATTTTTTTGAATAATTAATGCTTCTTTGGGTGAAGAGTTTATGATCAAACGGAAGTAATCAATTTGAAAATGTTACTAATTCTGTTTATTTATCTAATTAAAAATATCTCATGAAAATTTTACTACGTACTGTCAAGTTTATTTTAAAGAATACTTTTTAAATTTTAGCAGAAATAATTGGTTAAAACAAAATTGTTGAAAATCTATGTATTGTCATTTTTTGAAGAAACTTATAATCTTCTATTTTCTGAATTTAGCTCAGGTTTTCTTATCTTTTAAAATTATAAACTTTCAACTTTTCGATTGAGACCTTGTGAATTGAAATAAAAGATTTTAAAACGGACAATTTTTATTGTCGTTTTGCTGTGTGAGTGCATCGTAAATGTCACCCTTGCGACTAAAGAATAAAATAATTGAATTCTTTAAAATTTAATACTTAACTTAAGAAATTGAATTTGTGAAAAATAATTGTTTCCATTTTTAATATATGAATCTTTCCTTACAAAGAATAAACCACAATAAATGACAATTATAACCACATTAGGAAGGAAACGAAATGTACTGATTTTTTTCATATTGCAGAACCAAAAGAAATTCGGTCGTTTTTTGTGAGTTCCCTTATTGACTTACATTTAAACAGAAGTCAGAATATGTAAACGAGCCAAATCATTTTGGCACAATGATATCTCAGGAGGTTTTGACACAAAGTCGAAAGCTTCAAACATCGCATGGGTGGGCATGATAGAAGTTCTTTTGGTTTCAACAAATTTCTAGGTCACGCCACTTAACGACTTTGACACTACTTAAGAATGCATGAAATCGCCAACCGCAATGCCTGAGTACATGCTCAATCTTATAATAAAGAAACCAAAAACTCGAAATATCTGAACTTAGCATGCTATGTAATGTGATGAGAAGAATTTAACAGCAACAATTAGAATAGAACAATTATGATCTTTATTGACATAAAAGTATAAAATTTATGAACAATACACTAAAATCCTTTTGTAATTAAAAAGAATGGTTTTTATAAAAATTAGTTTTAATATAACATCCTCTTTTTCATACTCATTGTCTAATATTGTATGGAAAAGTTGATTTTCCATTTAAATTTAATTAACAATAACAATACAGAAATGTACTACTACAGACCGCTTTTGTTCCAACTAAAAAACTATACAATACTTTCTAGAAATAAACATGGTTTATACGTACAGAAAAATAACATTATTTAAAAATTGATAAAACAATTTACATTTCCATCTGCTACTATAAATTTCATTTAATAATAAGAAGCTTAACTTGTTGCAATAAAAAAGTCGAGCCTACAATATATTACAATCAACCATCGACAATAAAGAGTTAACGATCCTTTCAATTCTGGCCAGGCAATAAAGCTCATTACAAAAATTACGGATACTGCATACACATCCGCGCTACTCCTAAATTATGAGGGGGCAATTCAACACAATATTACATTACATTTATGTAAATATCACAACGAGGTATATCGCAAGAGAGAGAGAGAGAGAGAGAGAGAGAGAAAGAGAGAGGGGGAGGGGGGCGAATTGCGGAGAGAACAAGAGAGCGAGTATCGCATGGCTCGAACTCCAGTTTCTGCACGCGCGGGGCTACATACATGCACGCATGCGAAAAAGATATGCTTTTTTC
Source organism: Eupelmus urozonus (assembly GCA_900480035.1). Classification (NCBI taxonomy): domain Eukaryota; kingdom Metazoa; phylum Arthropoda; class Insecta; order Hymenoptera; family Eupelmidae; genus Eupelmus; species Eupelmus urozonus. Next base: position 8,250 of record UELX01002061.1, read on the forward strand.
TCGTAGCACGTAACGCGGAGCCGAGCCAAGGGACCGGCGGCGAACGCCGACGACGTCGATTAAACCATTATGCCGATAAAACGGCCTTAAACGAGGAAATTATACCTTTTTTTCTCGGCTCACCTCTGGCCGACGTCGTCGTCGCCGTCGGCGACCCACATAAGTCGGCGCCGGTATCCCAGGCACACGCTATGCCGTAAACAGTCGAGAAACTTATAATAACGCTGTCACTTGCGCACAATGCTGCAGGTGCTTTGATATGCAGAGCAGCCGCCCCGAGATATTAAGCGAGCCGGCTCTCCTGGGCAGCGCAGGTTGCGCGCAGCCATCGAGCCTATACGCTCGAGCGGAAGGGCGCGGGAGGGTAAATATTTCTTTTCAGACGTTTGTTCATTTTTAAAGATTGCTCTGATTATTTTTTATGGCTGGAATTAATTTCGTCTATTTTATGGGTGAAAATAAAGAAGGAATTTATTTAGAGTTGCATTATTATATGTTGATAGCTTGTAATTAAATTCTTTGTGTTTCAATAATGTACTGGTGTGCGATAATGTTGTTATTTTTTTAATGTACCTTTTAATTTTCTAAGATCTAAATAACTAAACATTAAAGTAACATTTTCGATGCGTGTACAAAAATGACCTTAGTCTTATCTTTATTTAAGACACAAATTAAAAAATTTTCAACTTATTTTTATTTAAGGAATCAAACACTTTGCGCATGCGCGACTGCGCAAACCATTTCTTCAACTGATGGCTCGGGATGACACCACACCGGAGGTATGCGCAAAGTACTTTTTTCTGGTTCCTGAAGCAAGCATTTTATCTTAAATATAAAAAAACATTACCCCCCTTTTTAAAAGTATATGATAAAAAATATGCTATTTCGTTCTTTGTACCAAAAAATGAAGATTTCAGTACTTGTGTAAGAGTTTTACATTTATACACTCCTTAGATAAAATTTTCTCCACTCGTGTTTTAAAATTTATAATTATATTATAAATATGGTTTCATTCACTATTTATAGAATGTAAAATTTTTAGAAAATTATCGGATGCACTACCAAATGTAAACGTTTCAAAAAGTTATAGATATTTTGCAACTATTCAAAGGTAATTTGATAAGTATATTAAGCTATTTATATCTTTTAATTATTTCATTGTTTTTATTTTGTCCTTTTTCATTATAATTAATTTTTTATAATTCTTATGAATAAGATTAGTACTTAAGATAATAATAAATGTGAGCCATTTATCATAATCTTTAACTAATCCTTTCAAATTATTAGCATATTTACTAATCAACGAGATCGCACAATATCACCTAAACCAGATAAACAATATCAATAGATATCGCGCTTCAATCCCAAAACCAGCTGAAATTGTCAACGGGAGGGAAGAAGGAGAACGCGAACACGAGGGTAGAACGGAGGCTTTAATAAAATAATGAACCAGTACACTCTCTCGCGCTAGACACGACCACCGCTGCGGTACACTATTTTTGTTTTCAATCCCCCTCGTGCAGTACGAGAATTACAGTAGTTTCCGGCTCGTTGACACGCAGGAAAAAGGGGATTGCCCCCGCCGCGATCATTGCAACCGCATACGAGCGGAGCAAGGATCGCACAATTTTGGACTGACCCCCACCCCCCCTGGAGAGTGAGCGAGAGAGGTTCGAAAAAAGTTATGATGAATTTTACCAGTCGAGCGGGCAACATTTTCATCGACCGCTCTCGCCTCCTATCTTTTTTCTGCGGCTAGCATAGAAGTGTCATAGGGTTTACGATTTCGAGAATTTATGGCTTCGGGATGGATCTTTTTTTAATTTTTGTGGTAACGTTTAGTTCACAGTATGCTCGGGCAGTTTAATTGATTTATGAGTTGGAAATTTATTGTGCCATTCGGTTCGGGAAAATAAAAATTTTTCCGCGCTAAATAGTAAGAATATTTTTATTGTTGGGTCATTTTTTATTTTCAAGCTGTATTAAATAATGCAGTCGTTATACTAAATATATTTTAAATATCAGATTTATTGTATTCGATACTAAAAGTAGGGAGTATAATAAAATAATAAAATATGTTCAATAAATCGATTGTTTAAGAATTATTTATTTTCATTCGTATCTAAAATCTATAAAAATTATATCTTACAAATTCGCATTTTTTATTAATAATAGTACAATTGGTTTATTATTTACAATACAAATACTTATTCTAGTAATTATTTTTTTATAACCAAAAATTTTCTATTATTATTGTAATTATCACTGGGCAAATCAATGACAATATACCTCGTTACAGCGGTTGTAACTAAATACATGTACACTGATTTATGTCCATGAAACATTAGGAATCAGCTCAACATTAAAAATCATCTTCCGGAGAAAATACAAGTTTTATATAACCGGGCCATCCTTCTAGAGGAGCTGCGCAAAACGGGCACATAGCTATAAATCCACTAACTCCTTGGGGTATCTCAGCGTTAATCCAAAATTTGATTGTATTCTCTGTAGTCATGTGACCGCAAGGAACGAAAGAATAAACCGGGGGTCCAAAATCTACGTAGAATGCAGGTTCAAGTCCCATACACAATTTCATTAATGGACTTGGTGTAGTGCAAACCGTGCATTTATCGATCCCGCCTTTTTCCAAGTCACATTGTCTGAAGCAATAAACATGGCCGCATTTAGTGAAAGCGTAAGGGCGGGATTCATACGGTGATGACGTCAACTTTCTAGGTATAATAATTTCGGTCTCTCCCATTAAATCACCAGGCAGTCCATCGTTGATACAATGTACGAGTTCTTCTACGTCTACCTTGTTTGGTGTTTTTTCTAATCCCTCAAATGATCTCCATAATAAAGTAGCTCCACATAGACTAATCAAAGTTCCATCTTTCAAAATATTATTCTCCTTCTCAATGAGATTACCTATTTGTTTTGAATTTCTGTTCTCTCGCAGAGAATAAATATCCCCTCCAACACTGACTTCCCTCCAATAACCGTATTTGCTATCCCCACCAGCGAATTCACCTGAAGGATGGGCAATTAGAATGCCATTAGTGGTTAATCCGTCTAACGTATTGTCTTTTCTGGTCCATTTTACAGCTTGCTTTCCTAAAACTATTTTCTTGGAGTCGTTGAAACCAGCTGCGAAAATTCTTGCTATGTCTGGCCTTTGTCTATCTATAACGATGCGGAAAGCAAATCTACTAACATTAGTGCAGGGTTCGGGATTCTCTTTACGTTCGGTAGAGCCCCAAACTACAAAGTCAATTGAAGACTCTGAAGATCTTCCGATCTGGAACATATCAGTTCTCTTATCTTCTTCATACTCAGCTACGATTGCGGTGGAGTTAGAAAGAATGTAAGTAATACTATGATTATTGATGTTACTGTTCGCATTTGGAATTTTCGTAACGCAACTTTTTGATAGTTTGATGCCGTTGGGATTCTGTTTTTTCATTAATATAAACTTGTTTCTTCGTCTGCCGTGATTGCCACGAGGTAAACGTCCATTATAACCAATGATAGTAAGCTCGCCGTATTTTACTTCTTTTTGTAGACTGTTCATGATTCTTTCTTTCTGATTCTATGTAAAAAATAAAGATTAGATTAATATTATAAAATAAAATTCATATAAGATAATAAATAGAATTATGAAATATATAATAATCATTCATTAATTCTAATAAATGTAGTCCTAGTTATTTATTTAAAAGAATAATATTTCATGCTTTTATACATAAACAGTAGTCAAAAAGAACAAAGTGGTTAGAAATCTAACTTATATTAAATTTGATTCAATTAATTAAAATAATTTTTTAAATAAATGTTTCATAAAAATTAAAAATTCAATATGTATTTAATAAATATCAAATAATACTTTCAAATTAATATAATTTTACAAATTATTAATAATAACTTTTCTAGATTACTAGACTTATGAATCTGTACAAATTATAATTAATTATTGCTAATCTTTATTTTGTTTAGTGTTAAATTTTGACTTTAACTTACTTTGCGTATTGGGGATTTTTCAACAAATAGTTCCAGAAAGGTGTTTTTTGTAACTTTTCCATCATTGATTATTTATTTTTAAATATAGTGACTTATTCACTTATTATTTAAAATTTTTGATAAGCTTTTCTTATTATTTATATTTTGAAATTGATTGTTTGCATGACAATAAATTATTCAAAAGGAATTATAACTAATTAGTCTAGTAGCTCGTTCTTGATGTGCAGAACCTATTTGTTGTTAAAAATTGTTAAAAATTTATAAAGTAATTCTTTTACAAAATATCTTTATAATTTGAAATCGTTAAATGAAAATTGGACAAAAAATTGTAACTGGCAAAACAAAATCATAGATCTTAAAGATTTTGTTAAAAAATGTATTTATTTATTTAATAAATAAAATTTTCATTCATGGCTAAAAATTGTATGCAAACATTCAATTTTATTAAAGTATTGTTGAACCAACTTACAATTTTCCGATCTAATCGATGAAATTCAGCAAATTTCTTCAATTGATCTTTACTTGCAGAAGGACTTCAAAAGTATGATAGAGAGTATTGCTAAAATCAATATTTATTTGCTTCACATTAAAGCTAGAATATTTAACATAACCCGGTGGATTAAGAAAACAAGTCTTAACTCGTTTCGAGATTTAGTCTTGACCAAGAAGAGGGGATAAGATAATTACCGGTCGGTAAAAATTAAAGTTTTTCAAAGGGAATTAAAATTTACTGTACCTTATACCACGAAAATGATTCTCCGTAGTATAATTCAACTACTTCCAATTTAAAACTACTGTTATAAATTAATGTTACACTTTACTATTTATTTTAATATTGGAACTGCAAACACTGTTAATATTAATGAAAAAAATTATAAATAAATTAATAAAAATTATTTTTTTATTATTATCAGCAACTTTTTACATACACGGTAACTAATAAAAATGTTTAAAACTAATTTAAAACTGCAGTAATGAATTAATTTTATTCTTTACCGTCCATATTAATATTAGATTAAACTGCCGTTAATCTTAATAAAACGGATCTTAGATATTTTTGCTTATTTATATCTAAGTGTATTTAGATATAAATAAACAAAAATTAAGTTTTTCATTCTTTTATACAACATTCCACAAACACAGCGCAGCTAATAAAAACGTTTAGAGATCACGTGAGAATAGATCAATAACAGTTATCCACATTACAGCCGCTCTCCCCAGTTCTCCAGCAATTTTCGTTGTCCAGCGTCCAGCGAAAGAACAGCAAGCTCCAAGCCTGGAAACGCGAGATTAACTTATAGGAGCGGAGCGCTCGTTTTAAGTTAACGCGATTTTTATCGAAGCTTCCATTAAGAAGCCCAGCGCACGCGCGCTTCCATGCATGCACTTAGTCCAATAAGCGAGCTACCGGACGAGCGTAAATTCCGTCCGAACAGTTTTACTTTTGCATTTATGCGAGTCGTCTGCAGCAGAGGATGTGGACGCTGGAGTGAGATTTTTACAAGCTTCCCGATAAAACCATCAATGTTTCAGGATTTTTCGAGATTGCTTTGATGTAGCTCTGATTTCGTTTGCTTTGCGAAATGTTATACATCGTTTACGAAATGTTATCGTTTGAATGGAAAATCAGATATTGAGTATTGAAAAAGTTGAAAGTTTTCTTTGTTTGAAGATATCGAAAAAATTATTTGATTCTGAGCGTTTATTAATTTTTTAGTTTATAAATATTTATATTAATAATCAAATAAAGCCTAGATAGTGATAAAAAAATGAAACAATTGGAAAATTTTCAAATAAATAAGACTTAAATTTTATAAAAACCTATAAATCTACAAATTTACGACATTTGAGACGTAATTGAATCATAAATAATGATTACAAGAAACAGTAAAAAATCAAAAAGTTTTACACTTAGTGATAAATGTGTTGTATTCTTATCGCTTTTTGCATTTTTGTTTCTTACTTTGTTGCGAGAATCGGAAAGGCACTTAACCCAATTAGAATGTCGCCGCTTTTTTTACCCAAACACCGGCAGCTCTTTCAAGTAACAGCTTAATTAAACCAATGATTTTTTTGTTACAGCTAATGTAATACAAAGAAAATTAATTTCGTAAAGCATGAACATTTTGTAATTATGAAGATTTCTAGGAAATCATAAACGAAAGCACGAATGGCAGAGAATGGAAGAGAGGCATGGATATAACTTGCTTAAAAAAATATATAAATACCATTCAAACAAATCATATAAGTAGTACAAAATTTATTAAAGATTAAATAAAACATGAAATAAGTTAAATCTTTTTATATGAAAATAATTTCTTTACACAAATACAACAAATTAAATCTCGTGATAGATTTCATATTAAATAGCGTAATATAAAAACAAATACTGCAATTTTGACATATTGTAAATTTCTCAAATAATATTTACCGTATAAATACAGAAATTACTTATAATTAAACACAATTAACAGTCTACTACTATTCATTATCATTTTCCAATTCCTCGTCAAGATTTTATTTAAATTTTCCCAAACAATTGACTGCTGAGCAGAGGCGCCGCACAGGATAGCAAAAGCGCGCAGGTGAGCGAGTAAACGAACGCACTTTCTAGCGCCGCGTGCTAATTTAATTACAGCCGAAAGGCGCAGGCGCGATGAGACGTAATTACCGAAATGGAATTATAATAACCGCGTCCAGTGCTCGTTATTCCGTGAGAGGTCGTTTCCTCGCATTTGCTCGGGCGCGCACGCCGCGCGCAGCTGCTATCACAATATTTTTCTAGTGGCGATTCCGTTGTCACGTTCTTTTTATCTTTAATGAAACTATTTTCTTTTAGAGCCGGATATAATTTTTCCGGGCATTATACGTGGAAAAGAAGCCATGATTTTTCACTCTTCAGCTAGTTGTTTTATTAAATAAATAATTTTAAGATTGAATTTTATAAGTGAGTCTGTGTTTTGTAAATAGATTTTCAGTTTCAGTTTCAACTAATAAATACAAAATATTTGATTACGGTTATCTGATAGAAAGTAAACGAAATAGCCAAGGAAAACTTGGTTTCAGTCTTTTGATTAATTAATTGTTTTTAATTACTCAAATCATTTTGAAACAGAGTAATGTTTTTTTGTACACTTATCGTACGAAATAAAGAAAATAAACTCTAAAATTAAATAATTCATTAAGAACAAAACATAAAAAGCTCGTCTATTACATAAAAAAAACTTACCTTATCAAAAAAAAAAAAAAAAAAAATAATATAATACTACATTTACAAGGTCTAAAGCTCATCCATAAGTTGAAAAAAGTGACTCTGTCTTGCGGTCCTCCTTTACATTAAAACACGTGTGCTTGCCGCCCTAGAGTGTAAAAACTCGTTCGCCGTCGGTGTCCTCTCATCTCGTCCTCGTAATACGAAATGCATAAGAATATACACATATACACTACGAGCGCAAGGGTACGGCAAATGCAAATCTTGGGACGCGAGGAGAGGAAAAACGAGGCAACAGCGACACCCCTACGGAGCAATTACCATGGAGAGCGATAACTAAACGACAATCACAAGAGAGACTTTAGATGGATTTTTATTTATTATTTGCAATCTTGTTTTTGCTTGTAGTAAGTGTGTTATAAATTTTTTTCTTAAATTTAAAACTGCTTATTTCTGCGAAATTTGTTTAATTTTTCTCGTTAGTTTTGCTCAATCGTGTGCATACGGATTACGAAACTTTTTATTTCAAAGGGTATTTCAAAGAGGGAATTTTAGAGAATTAACGAAAAATTCTGGTGGAACTTTGGGCTCGTTATTGAACTACATATATAGGTGTATAATACGTAACATAAATAATAATCCTTAATTTCTGGAAAGCTCTAATTCTAACAGCTATTAGAATAAAACTATTTTAGAGTAATTCAATATTTTGTATTTATATATATTTTATTTATATATGGTATACATATTAATATATAATAAATAAAGTTAAAAAATTAATGTATTACATAGTGATAAAATCTGTAAGTAAAATTACACATTTATCAGTACTTCCAAATGGTAGGAATTGTGTCAATAGTTAGTATCAAGTATAAAAAATTTAATAATAAAAAAATCTTAACCCCAAATGTCTAATATTAATAGAAGAAGTTCAAGCAACATGAAACAACCACTTTTTTGGATATTACAATAGACACAGGTAAAGTAGGTATGACTATTTATATATATGTTGTTTTTTTACCATTACCTATTAAAAAATTGAAGAAAATTATTATCATCCAACTTGTTATTAGTTCTTATATCTTACCTGGGTTTTTCATACTTTTAAATTTAAATACTTTTATTTTAATAACTCACTGCTTTACACGTCAATACTGTCAAGGTGCAAGATTATCATGATACATTAAGAAAGAGGTTAAGAGTAATATTTTTTAAATAGGCAACCACATAGTTTTAAAAATAGATATTACTTTTATATATAGTCGTTTGTAAGCGATAGTATAATAATTATTAAGCTAATTTTCAAGAAAAGAATTTCTTAAATACAAAAGATGTGGAATTAATTTGTACAATAAAATAAATCACAACCTGTAAATAATTATGGGAATTTTTGCAAATAATTCTGGAATAAAAGGGTTAAACCATCGATATATACTTTAAAAATAAAGGGTTCGAACATTAATTCTCAGAGATTAACAACATTTTTTTACCTATTTCCATGATATAAACCTTACTACAACACATAAATTTATATTTTCAACATCAATAAAAATAATCCACCCAAAATCATTTTCATTATTAATAACCTACCTCAACTGTAACGCTAAAAAAAGATACCTCATGGATATCGATTGCCCTCACGGAAAGCTACTCAACCGTCATCCTCCAAAGTGCTACCCAGCATTCCTTTACCTAAATATCTCCCAAATATAACCCTCCGGTCCTTTCTAATCCACTCTCGACACGGGTTCACGCGCGCAGTCGAAATAAAAAACAGGTTTCTCGATTAAAAGAAGAAAGAAGCGCGCAATCGATAAAATAATCACGTCAGCCGGAATGATTTGTATTTTCAGCGAGTTTTATGTGTGTACACACTTTTGCGCGGGTACACTTCGACAAGCACATGCGCGGGCTTATTCGGCTGAAGTCGCGTTATATTGTTCCATGAAAGCAGAAGGAGTCAAGAGAGAGAGAGAGAAAGAGAGAGAGAGAGAGAGAGAGAGAGAGGTGGGGAGTGGGAGAAGAGGATAGAGAAACTCTACGTTTATATGTGCGTGTTGTATGGGTTGGCAAGGCAATCCGCGACCGGAAATTTAAAAAGTTGCGCTAATGCTCGCGAGGGATGCAAGAAAGTCGCCCAGCTCTCTCTCTCTCTCTCTCTCTCTCTCTCTCTCACTCTCTCATTTTCTTTCGTTCTGTCATGCTGCCCCGAACCTACCTACATTTTTATGCTTTTTTCACTCATTACACCACTGTTACTTTTTTCTCGCTCTTATACGCGCACTTTTCGCTGAGTTCTCTATATCTTACACACTTTTCTTTTTTACGTTGTGTAAATGCCAAGACTAATAGCATCACGGTTCCACGCTTCAAACTGGCGTGTTACAAGTTTATTTGTGAACCGTCCTTTAGCTTATAATTATCATATATTTTATTATTATTGGTTTAATTAAAGGTGACAATTTCGAAAGACACAAAATGTAGTTATCAGAACAAAAACATCAAATCTGAACTAGTCTATTATTATTCTGAATTGAGGATCATTCTAAGTAAACAAATTATTAATTGTTTTTATTTATTTACATATTAACTTTTTATTATCTGATATGAGACCTTTACTTATATATTTAAGTTAGGAATCCATATGGATTTAATACGACAGATATTGTACAATAAATAATAAAATAATTAAAATAATTTATGTTTTTATAAATAATTAATATTTATTGATACTTCTTATTTTAAAATACATTTTGGTATTATTTATAAGGAATAGGTAATAAAAACCGGGAGGGAAGATAAATTCTCTGCTAATCTAGTTTCCGAACTATTACTATAACTGGTACGTTTTACTAGCTTCTTCTAAAAAAAGAATATATCTTAAAGTTATGGGCGGGATCGCAATCAATAATTAATCAAGAAATGAATTAAATTTAATCTTCTTTCCTCCGATTAGGGGCAACCGTTATATATTAAAATTCCAAGTTTTTAGAAAAACGAAAAATGTATTTAAACGGTCATTTTTGAAAGTAAGAGATTGTGCAAGAAAAAACATAATTTATACTAATACATTAGGTCAAAGACCTCATGCAAATTTATGTATTGTTTGTCGTATTCTCTATTGTATCTTCAACGATGATGTATTCAAAACAATTTTTTGTAGGCATACGAGCAAACAATTGAATAGTGATTAATATAAAAACCTACGATATAAACACGAATACAAGCAAGAACGAAAACCTTTTTGAAACTGCTTTATTATTTCATCACAGCGCAAAACGAAGCATAAAGACATCTCGACACAAACATTCATAGTAAAAGTATTTATTCTATTTATTCTTATTACTCAGCGTTATCCCGCTCACGTTTTTTGCTATCCTTTTTTTTCCGCCTCTTTTACTCATTCTTTGATACGTCTTTCTCTTACTAGACGCCGCTGCACGCTGCGAGCGATTCACATTATTACGATTGGATAACTCGCGAAAGATAGCGCAGAGCCAATGGCGGTTTACGCTGCGATGCGGCCTTTATTTTCCGGCGCGCTGTAAAAAGGTCGTCTTTCGCGAATCTGAAATTTCGATCACGATATACGGAAAGAAAAATAGCGTGAAATAACTTTTCTTGCCGCCGGATGCGAAATAACACAGAGAAGCGCGCGCGCGGGGCCCCAAGAGCGCTAGCTAGCGAGCATCAGCGAACCGGAATTGTTTACTCAAGGAGGCGCGCAATTTATTTATTTTTCGCTATTTCACGGTTCTTTGTCGGCGAGATATTTGGAAAAATAAAGGGCACAACACGGAAACGAAGGAAGAGATTTTAATTATTTCATTCTGATCAGGTTATAGGCAAGATTAGGTTACTGATATAAGGATTTTATTAGATTTTGGGAATAAGTTGTTTTTTAAATAGTTACTTTGAAAATATCACTTGAAGTCAATATTTATAAAGTTGTTTATATACGTTTACCCCATAAAGTCAACTTTCTAAATTTTCAGATAAATAATGAATTATAAGCTATTTGTCTTGAAGCAAGTAAAAACCACATTTTCAAAGAACAAAAGATAATACTATATACATTGTAAAAAAATTATACGTAAAATAATCGCTTGTAATAATTTACGTTTCACAAATATTAATTTTTTTAAATTGAAATTAAAGTTGATATTTTTGACATTAAGATAACATCAGATTGGGTTCAAAATGACAACATGGTTAGCATACAAAATTAAATTGATATACGACATTCTACCTCAAATTAGTGGTATAGTACTTTTCAAATATAAGTACCATCACTAAAAGATTTTTAAATATTTATATAAATTTTTTAAAATTATTTAATTTACATTTACATATATTTGCTTTACTTATTCATGTAATTAGCATCATCAATGAGATATTCATTTATAAATAATTGGCAAATATTATTATAACATTATCTTTTATTGAATAATTTTCAGAAAAAAGCTATAGAAGTATTAGTATATTTTATGTAATGATTATAAATTTAGGAATTTTCTTCATAGTTATGAAAATTTTAAAACAGCTTAACATACCTGAAGAAAGTAAGTCGACTCAGTAACTGTAGAAGATTATTTTACAGCAATTGCCTATAAATAATAATGTATGGAGCAAAGTGTGACTTGCATTGTTTTAGCGTCCTAGGAGAGTTTCGAAGTATCTTAAAGTAGACTTAACTGAAATGCTGTTATGAAAATAGCGATCATGACACTGCACTTGCTTCGTCTCGTTAAACTCGCTAAACTTATTGCGTTCCATTCTACTAAGAAGATAATAATATATAGTATTTTTATTCGACTTTCTTAAAATTTTCTGGTAAAAGTAAAAAAAATAATAAAAGTAATCTTCTTTGTGCTTTTTTTCTCGGGTAAATTTTTTATGAAAACTTAAACCAGCTTTATAAGCAAAATATTTTTTTCTTCATACTACTTAGTTTTACTTTTATTTTTAACTTCTTTTTCCATAAAGTTCTGAAATGCGTTGACTACAGTAGCCCAAAAAATGTATGAGTAATAATTTGTCTCTATTTACTGAATGATTTTGCTTTCTTTTTGTTCTTGTCAATGACATATGGCATATGACTTTGCGTTTCTAAAATCTTTTTGCACATAATAATGTACTATAAACCTTAATTTATTCATAAATTTTTATTTGTTGGTACTAAAAGAATAAGTTTAATTTGATGGAGAAGTTTTTATGCCATACTAAGTATTTAAATTAGAGAAGTTGAACATTTCACAAGATAATCCTCAATTAAGATTTCTTAGGTTTTTCCACAATTGTATTCGAATGAAAGCTTCAATTTGATGCAAAAGATGCAAAGCTTTCCGTCGGAAACAATATAGTATCGGTGAAATCGTACCAGAAGACTTACGGCTAATTTGGAAATGGTTATCGTAATTGATAAAAGAGGGTGGACACCTGTTCGGTAGCAGTGCAGGATAAATAGATAAGGCGAGAAAATTAGTAGAATCGTATTGTCGAACGTTCATAATTAAATAAAGACCATCGTCTTTTGTGGGACACATTCTCGGATATTTAATTATTATAACATTAACTGTTACAAATATCTATGGCAATCCAATGTCTTTTTTTTTTAAAAAAAGAATATATAATAAATAGCTTTATTTAAATGATATGTTGTGATATTAGAACATCCAATAATTATACACGTATCAGATTGTTGAAATGCTAAATATTAATTTCGAAATTAAATTTAAAGCAATTTAAATTTAATAGAACCACATATGTAAATGTGCAATTTGCAAATGAAAAGCTTATCAAAAAGTCAATATAAGACGATTACTGGAAAAATATTTGTTTTTCGAAATGCTGAAAAACGAGAACATTTCTCAAGAAATTTCATAATTAGCAGCTTTAATTTAAATTGTAGGAAGTTTTACTAAAAACTACTATTAAAATTTCTAATCCATCAAAATACAGCAATAACGATTGAATTTCCGTACCTCTTGAGGAAAGATATTTATTTATTTAATTCAGTTTCGATCCAATCTCATCTCTAATTTTCGTTACCGAATGATGAATATTTTTCTTTTTGCAAAAGTAAAGGAAGTATTCTTAAATACTTTATAGTTGTAAAAGTTATGGATTTTAAAATATAGTCCGAATTACATTAATACAATAGCAGATTAATAAAATCTAATTAATGATATTGGTTGCCTATGGATTGCTAAAGTGTAACTATAAATATGTGTCCTTGAGATTCGAACTTTATCAGTTTATTCTAGTATTCTAGAAGAATTTATATTAAATATAACTCTGACAATGCTTTTGCTATTTGTAATAACGTTATCTATTACAAATGTGTAGGTCTTTATCAAATAATTTTCAGTATGAATATGCTGGTTCAAACAAAAGAGAAAATTTTAATATCTAACGGTGTGGCAAACGAGCAATTGAAGTAATCTAGAATATTGCGTAAAAAATTCAAATATTCTAAAACGTTTAGATAATTTTATGTATCTTTCTATGTAAATATTCTAATAAATTTATATTAAAGCAATATTAACAGAACTTCATGAACTTAAATACTCAAAAATAATGATAACGTAACATTTGTCATGGCTGATAACGTCATGTAATTATTAACTCAGCGATTTTCACAACTCTTTTTTTTTTTTTTTAACTGCACGATTAAAACTACTTTGTAAGTGAAAAATTTTTTGCCATGCACGTGGATCCTTGAAAATTTTTAATCTCTTTCTGTAAAGACGTGCGCGCATTAAGTTTAAACAAGTGTTTTAAGTTTAATTATTCCAAAACTCTTCAAGGATTATGCACAAAAAGATTGACTCTTTAAAGTAAAAGTTTTATAAATAAAATAAAGATTTACTCAGGTACTGAGTAAAATAGATTTCACTTGTAAGTAACGTAATAACTTGGAAATAAAAATTAGCACATCTAAAAGAATTTAAAAAATTTCTCTTATATAATTATAGTAAAAAGTTTTCTAAACACGGCCGATAAACCAGTGACTTACTATTTGTGTAATGATTTATAATTACAAGTCAATATACATTTTTGCCTAAGTTCCACAAATCGAGCCACTTTATTCACGGAATAATCACAATCCTTAAATACACATCACCTTAAATGTTAATAGACTCAAATCCAGCATAATAACCCAACGCACAAAAAGTATCTAGAACCTTTCCAAAACACTCATACGGCCATGTCACGAGTGCATTAAAGCCTTTTAGCGCAAACCTTCGTGAGCGCAATCCTTCATCGAAAATTATCAGGAGGTATAATTAGCGCGAGCTCGCCCGACATATCCGCAGTCGTTCGCTAATTCTCTTTTTCCCCATCCAGCTCTCCGGATTCCGTCACGAGTTTTCGAGAAACGAAAGAGCTCGGGAACCTTTTTTACATTTCACCCCTCCTCCCTCCCCTCCCGCACAGCGGCTCATGAATATTTAGCGTCCGTTTCCTGCGTCGAGTAACTGTCGCGCTCTTTGCTAGCGTATTACTTCTTTTCCAGATACGGAGCTAGGGCAACGCGCGCGCGCGCGGGGGGAAGGGCATATATATTTCTTTTTGCGGAGCGAGCGGATCGTTTTCAAGGATATTAAGCTCGCGTAAAATATGTACGCAAGCGCGAGCTTTTCTTTTTTTGCAGCGGCGCGGCCTTTGAAATCTTTGTGATGTGTAATTAGAGCGCGGATTTCGCGTAAGTCAGTGGGAGCGCCCCAGTGACGGAATGTCGCCGAGTCGCTGTCGGGTTGCGCTATGTTATAATGGGAAATTTTATACTGCCGGCTTCTTTGTGCGGCATCGATTGTGCTTTAGAATGTAGAGCCAAGTTTGAGGAAATATTTTAATAGATAGGTATTTAGATGTGACTGTGAGGGTGTTGAGTTGTTTTTCTTTTTAAATCGAAGCTTTTTCATTTTGGAAGTGATTTATAGTTTTATTAAGGGTTTAATAATTAACAAAATAACTTAAAAGGTAAAAAAAAAAATAAACATTATGAATTTCAAAATGTTGTTAAAACAAAATTTAAAATACGGTTATTTGTATTCATGTAGAATTTATTCACATATATAGATTTTTTATTGACTATATCTCAACAATTTTTCAACAATTTATACGCAATTAAAGTCGCTTCCGCGAAATCAATGTATAGTAAAATAATTATTTCTATTTTTTTGTCACAAAATGACTTGGTTTTAATTATTTAATGAAGCAAAAACTTCAAGTTAATTCTTCCGTTTACTGCATATGTAACTTTTATATTCTCATTCACTACGTATTTTTAGTTAGCTCAAGGTCTTTTAATAATATTTGCAAAGTATTTTAAATTTTATATAAAGTTATAGATTGTCGAGTTTTATTCTTTAAACTGAATTTACTGTCGAAAAAATGATGCAAAGCACAAAAATTGAACAGAATCGTAAGACTTTAAACTATAAAAAAGTTTCAAAATTACCTAATCAAGATAATAACAGGAAGCTCTTTATTTGTACTTTACTTTTAAAAATTAAAATTTCAATAAATGTCAATGAGATCTATTATATCAGCATTGATGTAATGTAAGTATAGTTACATAATTCTTTTGAACTTATTCAGTACGGTGAGAAAAATATTTACTACTTGATTGAAATGTTCAATTGAATCAATTAAACCTTTTTTGATTCAATAATTTTTTAATTCAATCAATTAAACTTTTATTGTGAAGACAAAATTTTTTTCTCAGTGTATATATATGAAATATGGACATAATAAATTTGACAAATCAACATGAATCTTAAAATTATAACTGGGATAAATAAAATACAAACATTGAAAACAATAAAATCAGAATAAACTTATTATTGCCACAATGAAAATACTTTACTACCAGGTAAATCATTTTTTTATATATCTATTTCCACCAAACCATTGTCCGATCACAGTTCGCACAGCATATAAAAACCTAATGAATCAGATCCTCCGCTTACGCAAATCATAATAAATTCTCACAATCCGAGAGAAAAATAAAAAAAAGGATGGGGAATCCCCTACGCTTTCATAGAAATCACAAGTCCACGAGCTTCGCTGAAACAATAACAAAAGGCAGCCGCGGCGGCGCTACACAGACTTCTGATTATATATTCCTAATCAGCGATCGCGCGAGAGCTCGGAGAGTCGGGCTACGGCGGCGGCGGCGGCG
Organism: Eupelmus urozonus; assembly: GCA_900480035.1. Taxonomy (NCBI): domain Eukaryota; kingdom Metazoa; phylum Arthropoda; class Insecta; order Hymenoptera; family Eupelmidae; genus Eupelmus; species Eupelmus urozonus. The sequence continues at coordinate 24,668 of UELX01002061.1, forward strand.
GCGGCGGCGACTCACCTCGAGGCTCGTAAATCATAGTTAATTCACGCGGGAGCCGCTGTGGCACTGCGTCGGTATATATATTCAGCAGTAGCAGAGAGCAGAGAATCCGAAGCGAGGAAGCGAGGATATATATACGCACACTCGCGTCCTTTAACAAGACGATATCAACGGAGTCGTGGAGGCGATTAAACATCTGCGGAGGGGCAAACACGGGCGCTAGGGAGTTTTCGAGATGTTTCATTTTAATCTCAGTTTCTTGCGAAGTTGTTCTTCCGCTCTTTCCTCCTACCCTCCCCGCTCTCTTCCTCACCTTTAAAATTTCTCTTGCATTTTGCGTCTATCCTACTCTCTCTCTCTCTCTCTTTACTCGTTAAGAAGCTACACGGAGCCGGGACTTGTAACAAGACATTGTTGCGAAACTGCGCGCACACGTCCACGTGTTCTTTCTCTCCCAGGTCGCTTCGCCCCTGGCTTTATTTATCTAATATTTCTTCTCTCTTTCTCTAAGGCGAGGCGCGCATTGTGCCGTTAGGAGCCTCATGTTTGACGAGAGAGACAGAATTTCAGTCGTAAGGACATGCACGGGCGCACGGTTATAAGCGCCTGGGGCTTCATTTCGCGGCACGATTTATTGCCCGGGTAATTAGAAAGCTCGAGTAGACACGCGCGCTCTCGACTGTGTTCTTGCTTTTGTGAAAAAAAAAAAATAATAATAATAATCGTTTTATTTCGCTTTTGTATTTTTAGCTGCGAGTATTTGCAGTGCTGAGATCATAGTTTCCAGCTATTATAAATATACGGTAAACAAGAGCGCGTATACGCGAACAGACTTACTTTATCATGCGACATTAAAATTGTATTAATATCACGTGAGTTGGTGCGATATCGGCTCTTGCTTCACAGTCGGCTTTAATTGTTTGAAATTTTCCGTGTTTACCTTTCTTTTCAAATACCGATTCCAGCCGAGCATGAATATTTTTCGTGAAACTAGCGCGCTTCTGGGAAACGACTCGGCATGATTAACAAACTAGATTTATGCAAAAATAAATTATTTTCACTTACGCGCCTCAACGCGCACGGGGAAAACGGCTTTTCTCAAATTCCAAGCAAAAGGAGGCTCAGATTAGGCTCAGACTGGTGTAAGCCAGCGCATACAAGAGAGCACCTGTCGACGTCGAGGTCATAGAGCTATATGAGTATACGAGGGCCGCCGGGATGCCTACATAGCTGTATATACACATATACTTAGCTACAGTCTCACATACACGTCGGATAACAAGCTCGTACTACCTGCTGGGGCGATAGCAACTTCGAAGAAAGAGCGAGCGGAAACGGGGGCTTATATTCCTTTGAAAACAAAAGGTTTTGGACGGAAGATCGCGAAAATAACAAGTGCCCCGGGAAATAAGGGTAACGAGGCAGTGTCGAACTAACGCGGGGACCGATAAGACTGTATACTTTTTTTTTCTTTGATAACGTCTTTGGGTGATACCGAATCCTTTTGAGTGTAGGTAGGATGTCTTTTTACTGAGAAATTTTTGCGGGTTATGGGGTTTGTTGTGAGATATGGGGATGATAGCGACAAAACTCTTTCACACCTAGAAAATTGTCAAAAGGAAGATCAACTCGATATTTCCCAAAGCCCGCATTAATTAGAAATTTCCCGTCGCGTCATTAAAGAATATGTCACTTTATTATCCCCAACACATATAAAAAACGATCGAACATTAATTATAAAAAACGATCAAACCTGCTATATTCGTACGATCGCTAATCTACATTGTCCCGAAAATGGAGAGGTCCACTCGGCGCTCACATAAATTGCATCGAACCTGTCACGCCGCGCTGTTTATCAAAGTTAGCGAGAGCCGCGACCCAGTTTGTGTCAACGTGCGCGTGCTCGAATTAAAACTTGCCTCGCGAATTCGCGACGAGTCCAAGGCGAGACAAAAGATCTTTTGCAAACATCGAAACGAATTAGACGGGGGTGGGGAAGGGAGACGATATGGAAGACGAAATTAAATTGCTATAAGGGATTAGCATACTTTTGCGCTTGCTGGGGAAACTCGAGTCGTGAACAATGGGTAGGAGGCAGTCGCTATTAAGCAAGTCCATTCAAAGTTCGCGCTCTCTGGTGTCTATCCGCGAGACACCGGGGCGGAGACGACTGCATGAGCGCGCTCGTAAAGACTTCATTAGGGAGAGCGCCAGCGCGTTTGCACGATGTATGTGTTAACAGTTTCTTGCGATGTGTCTGGGCTGGTGCGAGAATACTTTTATGGATATTGAGGGTAGTTTTTGGAGGGTTTTGTTGGGTTGGTTTATGAAGAGTGAAGGAACTGAGAAAAGTGTTGTTGCTTTGAGGTATTGCTTAAGAAAAGTGAACAATATGTAATTTAATAAGCTACAATGAGTACTGTATATATTAAGTTATTATTAAGTTAAGAAAATTATTAATTATAGTTGTTCTTACGTTGCCAAATACAATTTATTTTATTGAAATCGCAAAAACTTATGTATATATAAAGAGTAATGTTAATATGTTTTTATAGTATTATTTCAAAATAGTAAACTGTAAAATAACATAAAGAATGCAAAATTTGTATAGATTTTACATAATCTACGTAGTATTTGATAGTATAAATTCTATTTACCTTACTTCGAATATTTTTTGAAAGAATAGAATCGAAATAAATTTATTACAAAATTATAAGTGTATTATTATTTATAAATTTAAAAATATTTGCATAAATTATATTTATAATCTTCAGAGAGGTTCGAAGTGCGAACTCTTAAATTATTAATGAGTTGTTATTGGCTGTAAAACCTGCTAGTGACTTATACATTTTCAGTATTATTAACAATGTGCAATAAACGGTGGGAACGTTTTTGAATTAAATTCTCAGCACTATCAAGTAATTTGTATTAATATTAGCATTTTCCTCTACCAGCATCTCTGTAACAATTCATATTACGCAATCTTTCCTACAATTTCTACGCAAATGGGAAAATTTGAATTTCCAAAAATTCTCGAAAATTCGATACTAAAAGCATGTATCCTTGTGTTTAATACCACGAGATTATTCCGGCAGTGTATTTTGGCTGAACCATTTTTTATTCCGCTCTAGTGATCCTCCAAAGGAGAATCCGATTCCTATTCATCGGCGTCATTAATTAACGAATCGGCGACGTTGTGGCTATTATTCCCCGATCGTTATATCCGACCATTTCCGGACTGTTTTCCATTCAAAATCACGCTTTCTCTATTCCCTGGGGATTCGGATGTAGAGATGCAGAATATAAGTGCCCTCGTAGTTCCGTTCGCCAAAGATCGTGCTTCACCTTTATCTTTGCTCCTACTCGGAAGCCGGATGCTACTCATCAGCTTGTACTATTAATCTTCGGGACTTTGTATTTCCTTGATCGAGATTATAAACGCAGTATTCTCATGCTTAGCTTATTATCTAGATTTTGTGACTGAGTATGTGTATGTGTATGTGTGTATACCTACATGCGAGAGTGTGTGCGGCTGTGAGTATGAATTTCATTTACATTGTCAAATACTGGGAAATAAAGTTAATGAATTTTGAAAACTTGTTGTATAATTATTTTTTAAAATAGTACTTTTAGTTTTGTGTTTAATAAGTATTATTATAATAATCAAAATAATTTCTTTGGCTATGATGAAAAAAAATAACTCAAATTGATTACAGTTATTGATCTTTATAGAAATTCTTTAAGACTTGACAAAGATAATGTGGGGTTAATCTCTTTTATTCAGAAATAAAACAAATTCAATTTCTGTACAAAATTTTTTTAAATCTTATATATATGTAGATTATTGAACTAACTAGTTACGTTCATTTTCCGTGTTTCCATAAAATTGACTATTTAATGATTAAAGGTGCAGTTGAGATTGAAGAAATTAAATTTCATATATAGGTGAATAAAAGTAATTGAAATTATTTAAATTACAGTAGGTGTGTAGGTCGAGAAGTGATAATTGTCCAAAAATCAATGTATACCCTTACATTAAAGCCGCTACGACATCTTTATTAAATAACAACTTTTCAATATCTTCATAATTAAAGAAAAGTAATAATAATTCTATAAATAAAGAAGCGAACTTACTCACTTACATCGAGAAGTTTAAAATATTCATTATTCAATATTGCACGTCATATCTCTGGATAATTGTAACAACATTTGTACAAATTATTAATTCCAAGCAATATTATCCATGAGATCGAAAAAATTCTCTGAAAGAAACAAAATGAAACCGGAAATATGACTACCGATCATTGAAAGAACTATATGCATACGGATGCCACAGTTACTCCTTGTACTTCCTTTATTTTACATCACCGCTGGGAAAAGCACCGCTATTTGCGCGCCAGCGATCATATGCACGTGCGTCTAGTGTAGTTCTATCGAACTGAATATCGGCTAATATATCCGGATGGAAGACTTGAGAAAAAAAGAAACGGAAGAGAAAAAGAGGGAGAGACAGAGAGAGAGAGAGAGAGAGAGAGAGGGAGAGAGAGCTCCCAGTGGGGCTATATTTATATTTCATCACTTTTCCATTCAGCTTCCATGACGATCTACATTTCCTCCTGCCTGCTCTCTGCTCGTGCGTAGTAAAAGGAACTCCGCAGCGGTTTTTCTTAGCCGCGCCGCGGTTTTACGCCCGAGGGTGCGTATAATTACAGAGAAGGAGGAGGAAGAAAAGAAGGAATCGACGCAGACTTCAAGATGGTCCTTCTTATTCGGCGCTGCTGCTTGCTCAGTTTGCCTCGACAATGGATTTATTCAGTATGCTAATAGACGCGTGAGACAGCTTTTTATGGGGAAAGAAAAATAAAAGGTCTACGTGGGTTATCGGTGATACAGGATAGTGTGGTACAAGCGAACGGTTGTGTTAAGGAAGGGACTGTTACGAACTGAGGACTATAGGGTAGTCTGTGGATAGTTTATAGATGGTTAAAATTAAGAACATTTGTAGACTTATGTAATAGTTTCTCTAAAGAATAACTGGTACGTTGAATTTTAACAATTCTGCACTGAAAAAAATACTTGATAAATCTAACCGAGTAGCACTTGGTAAAATATAATTTGTTGCTCCTACGAAGTTTTTGCTATACTTACAAGGATAGTGTTAACCTTTACCAATTAATTGGTTAGGTCCTGGATAACCAAGGTAATTGGTTAATATAACAAATTAATATGTTATATTTTCAAAGTAATTTTTCAGTATGGTAAAATATGTTATTAAAACTTTAAAAAGTAGCTGAATAAGTGTTAAATTGATAGATGGTATATATATTTTATACAGTTGTGTTGCTTATCGATACCAAATTTGTGTCTTATGAAAAGTTGGATCTACAACAATTTTCTTATATACATTATATACATTTAAAAAAAATATGTTCTTCGTAAAATTTAATATTATACTTACACAAATAAAAATTTTTTAATGCCTCGTGCACGATCTCTGTAATTTAATTTTCCTTAACTTGTGACTTTGTGCATATTTAAACATTTTATATTTATTTGTAATTCATAACTTATCACGATTATAAAATAGAACATTACGATATATCTCATTAGCTTCCCAGGTGTTTCTGAAATTCACTTTGTCTCTGACTACAGAGCGTGACTAATGTTTTCAAAAACTATTCAGGGACATTCGTCATAAAAACTCTTTTTCTTACTACTTAGCGTCTGAGAAAAACCGTGCAATTATTTGAATCAGTGTTGTGTGCTAAGTGGTTCGTTATACTTTGCTGATAGTCATTTACTACTAGCTACTCTGTAAGTTTGCATTCGTGTTATTTTTATACTACCATAATTATACTTAATGATTATCTGACTGCTTGACAAACATTCAGATTAAATATAGTTAAAGAATATTATTTTCAATAAAGCACTTGTGTCTGTATTTTATTATTACATAATTTCATTTTTATGCTAATTTTAGTCATCTATATAATACTTATTTTTCTATTAAATTAGCTATTATAGTTGATGTATTGAATCGTATAATTAAAAATTGAGATCATAGAGTTTATGCAAAATCTGATATTTCTTAAAATAAGAATCTTATAGATATAGGTATTATCAAATATTTTATAAAAACTTTATGACATATGAAAAGATGATAAAATTTATCATAATGATGTAAGTAAAACAAATTTGGTAATCTATAGTAACGCAAAAATAAATGTTCTGAATCGCAAAAAGGAATATAGTTATCTCGTAAAATAAAACTTCCAGAAATATTTTAATTACTTAGTTTATTGACGATTATGGGAAAACTCCTTTTGCGTATATTATGTAATGTGGAAAAACCTGTTCGTCAACATTAACACTCCAAATTGCATTATTTTACAGTATCAACGAAAAATTCCTGTCAAAGAGTATAGATATTGTATTTTTGCACTTCCAATATCAATAAGACTTAATCTACATAAAAAGTAAAATTATCTATATCTTATCCGCTTCTCAAATGGGCCTTTCCAGTTGAAATACCGAATATTTTATTATTTTTTCACTCTTTTTAACCATTTAGACATTTACTAGACCTGTGCAAAAGCACGCTCGAGTAAGTTCTAACTTTTCTGCATGTACCCGAGCTGGCTCGAGTAGAGCCAAAAGACAAGATAATACTAGAATCTAAGGTGAGCTCGCCCGCTCGAGCTGCTACGTAAAGTTTTAAGATTATTAAATAGGCCATTATCATTTAATAATTAACAATTTTAAATCGTACGTTTTATTGATTTTGTTTATAATTTTTAATTTTGATAGATGTTTACTAAATAATTAGGTTCTTTCGACCACTAACATTTTATCTCTTTTTGGAAGTATACTTTTCACGTATTAGTTATTCGATTCACGAAAAAAATAATGAATACAGATATATCTATTTTTCACAGAGAACAAAATCTGAAAGTTTGGTTAATATTGGTAATTTAAAAGTATATTTATTTAAAGGCATCATCCTAGTTTATTTTGAAAATGTCTCGATTTTCAGTTACCTGTAATGGATTATTTTCGTATGTTTTTGATCATGATAAATAAATAGAATTTTAAAAACAAAATAAATCTCTTTTGTTCTACATAAATTTTCTCAGTGAGTAAAATTTTAATCTGCTAAGATTCCATTAATAGTGGCATTAAAGCCACAATATCTCTTCGAAATTTCATTACCAATCGATTCATTAAATCCCGGCCTTTCGCAAAAATCCATCGCATGTCATTAAATAGCAGAGCGAGCGCGGGTGAACGTAATTCAATTAAAACGACCTCACCACCAGCAGTGGCGGCATTAGTAATTGGCCGATGTTTTGGTACGTAGCGCGCGTACGAGACGCTCGTTAAGCGTCGCCGTGGGTAACCGCCCCCGCCACCGACCCTATATACGCATGTGACTCACGTATATGCCCGTGCCCTAAGACCGGAAATCAATCGGCGGATTCGCGAGCCCCGGAAATCGAAGTATCTCTCCGGTGAGCTCTTCTCGAAGGAGTAAGAGGCTTTTTTCGGCAGATTTTTTTTAACGCGTGTGCACAGTTTTCATTTGCCGGCTCCGTTCCAGTACACACGGTCCCATGTGCCTTCATCCGTGCGAGACTTGAAAACGAATACTCGATTGTTTGCTGTCTTTTTTCGAGTGCGCACAGATAGTTCAGCTATTTCATTGTCGCTTTTTTAATGCTTCTAAAACGAAATACGTTGGAGATAAATAATATTTCGATTCGAGTATTTGATATTGTAAAAGGGCTAAAACTGCGAAATGGGATAACAAATTTTGTTTGCTGCTCATAAATCTTTCTATAATTTCTATAAAGTAAACTGTTTAGTTTTAATAACATTATTTGAATTAATGGATAATTTTTGTTTAATCTATTACAAATTAAAAAGAAATATTTCTTTAACTGAATTCAATTCTTATTTTATACAAATAATGTGTACAAAGATTTCAATTTCAATTATATAAATTTATATTTTATTCTTTCTCATTTACATATTTCTAGAAATAATAGTATATATGTTTTGAACAATATATTATATTATAAAGAAAGCAAACTACTGTTACATATAATTTATGGAGATTACATGTAAGAATTCCTTTTGTGAAATTTACATTTCCCGCTATCAGAATATCAAAAATATTTGAGATTGTATAAATAGATACCATCTAGATAATGACAAAATTATCAAGTATAATTGTCCCATAATCTAAAATAATTTTGACATCATTAAACGCACTTTATAGTACAACACTATTAGAATAATTATTTAAATGAACTGATCCATCGCTTCCAAAATGAATATTACTTGACATACATAATATATAAATATATATAAAGAAACATAATACTATTAAAGGAATTAGATATAACAACAATTTATAAAAAATATGTAAAGTAGAAATTGATTAGGGAATTAGAACTGAAGTTAATTTCAATTGAAATACCAGAGCCGTCACCTCTCTACAAATATCTATGTAAAGGTGAAAAAAAGTTAAATAAAGAATTGCAAAAGTGCCAACTTGAACTTAATTCTTCGAATATTCTAAGATTTCATTTAAAAATAATTAAAAAATATCTAATCTAAGAGTAAGAGATGTCACCGAGATATTGCATGTGTGGTAACCGCAGAAATCTGCTCGATGATTCTGTACTTTGGCTGTGACTAATTCACAGCTACATGTAGCTCTTAGTAGACTTGTTTATGATCGAGGACATGAACAAATTTACTTCTGAGAACTCTATCTAAGAGTTTAAAAAAAGAAGAGCCTGGGTAAAAGCAAAATCTCACTCAACATAGAGCGTTTGTGTATCCAACTGCGTCCTTAAAACAACTACAACAAAATACTTAAATTTATAACTGTTTAAATGATTTTCTGCACTTGTAAGCTAAAAAATAATTTTTAAAGACGAGTAAATGAGAAAAAAATGGTAGTACTGATATATGCATTACGTGCGCAAACTAAATTTTTTATTCATGCACTTGTCGAAGTTCACATCTGCCAAAAATCTCGTTTTATTTATGTTTATGGAACACATATTTAAGTTTCGTTCTAAACACTCAATTTAAAAAAGCAGCGTACGCAATCATGTGTTTATCAGGTACTTTAAGCAGGGGTGTTTATCACATGGTCGTAAAATGTTTGCTTAACACACTATTTACTTAATTTACTATTTTATTAATTCCAATTTTTTTAATGATGATATTTAAATTTTTTAGTTTTCATAATTTTTAAATTTAATATATATATTTAATAAAAAAAACTTATCTGAAGATAAAAAAATGATTATACAAAAATTCACAATAATGTTTTATGAAAGCGAACAATAAAATATTATCGAATTAATAATTTAAAAAATTTATTTACTTTGATACAAAAACTACAACCTTGAAACATTATACTCTTTAATACGTATCTCTTCTCACAGTTAAAACTGTTTACAGAATAATTAGTGAATAACGACGTCTGATAAAAACAAGAAAAAATATTAAAGAATCTAAAATACACATTAAAATTTATTAATTATATCATTTGTATTTTAAAATTCAAGTTTAATGTTCTTCTACATCTGAAGAGTTGTATCAATGTTATTATTAGAAAAATATATAGAATAATATATAACTAACTTTAAAATTTATTTCATAAACTAAAAAAATATAATTTATTCAAATTTAGTTTGTAAATATTATTTAGTTAAATTATTTAATTACATAAAAAAAATAGCTAAAGCTCTAAAATATGAAATATTGTAATTACTGTATTTTAAAACATTAAAAATTTTATTTTTTCAAAACATTTTAGGAATATACGTGACTAAAAATGCAACAATTTCAATTTATTATTAATGATTCGCCATTTACAGTAGTTTCTATTACAATCACGTAACACAATTTTATTTTATTTTATTTTTTTCTGCATAATAATAAGTATATATGTTTAATGAAATCGTGACCACACGTAGCATGGTCGACATCTGCCTAACTATTGAAGAATTGAAACACGTAGATAAAACGTTAACCAATATTATTTTTCTTTTTATCATGATATCGCAAATTTAAATGAATTTAAATTTCATTTAATGTATTCCATTGTATATCCTACATTTGATAAAACTATAATTTAGACTATCTCGTCTTTACATAATTTAAAATAAATTTTTCAAAGCTTAACCTTTTTAATAAATATTCTATAAAAAAAATGTTTAGTAAAATCTTTTGCGCCTTGTGCAAAATTTCACGCAGAATCTACGGCGTTTTACATACTTCTCCGAGGCTACAAAGAATCACTCGTTTACGACTCATAATGAAAACTGCACACTCTGGTAGAAAAGAACTAATTATTTTGAGGGAGAAATAATTCTCTTGTTGATCTATGCGAACTATGATGTTATTTATTCTTACAAATTACATT
>UELX01002062.1:0-35107 GCA_900480035.1 Eupelmus urozonus
CCCCCGTCTCTCTCTCTCTCACATCGTAGCGCCAAAAACTAAGATAAAATCATTTGCGCAACAGTCGACTTCTTTCTCAGGTGCGGCTTATTTTCGGTAAAAATTTCACGTGCTTCTAAAGGCTCGAATATTTGTGCGAATATTGCAGTAAAATACGATTACGTGAAACATTATTAAACGCCAAGATGAAAATATGATTGTGTTAAATATTGTTTTTACACGCGGTAAATAATATTCGAGAGGATTTTTAACGATCCACGTAAATTTTCGAATGGTTTGTTCGCATTACTTTAATTATACTATGCATGTGTACGCATCATTATATTAAGCCAGCGCTGAGGAAATATTATTTTAATTACTATTTATATATCTCTGCACTGATACGACTTACTGCTGCTGCTGCTACAAAACTCGAAATTATTTTTCCGCAATTTCTCTCAGATTAATATCGAATAAATTGTCAAAAGCTATTCCAAGGCATATAATACAAGCCATTAGGGTGTTGCGCAACCTCGTGTTTGCTCTTTAATTAGGTACAAAGCTTTAACGAGCGATAAATTATCGAATAAAATCACTTGCCGTGTGACGTGCGCGCGCGAGCTCTGCTTTTTTTCTTGATTTTACGAAAGCCGCCGTATAGCCAAGCGAACAGCCGAAGGAGCGATGTTCGGGAGGGGCAGACTTGGTAATCCGGAATCCATACTCGGCGAGCGCCGTTAATCCGCTCTTGATCGGCAAAGGGTTAAGACCGTGGAAAGCGTCTTTGTAAGATTAATCCCAGTTCTCCTCGGTGTCGGTACTCGCGCTTTCGCACTATCTTACTTATCATCTTCTTCTTGTAACATTTAAATTTCTGCACTGCAGCCTCAATCTGCTTTCCCCTTTTGTCATCCGCTCGTTCGCATTATTTTTTTTCCTTCTACTTATGTAAGCAGCAATATTTAACATTTATAATTGACTTTGCGCTTATTCCAGATTTCCAGTTAATGTAAAATGTTTTGTAATATTTGCAAATGATTAACTGAATGAATAATGTGTGTGGTGAATAATAAATAAATCGAGGTTACAGTCTATATAAATGTATTTTTATAGCTGTATATAAATAACTGTCATTTTATGGGCTTACATTTCGGACAAATTTTCATGTATGATCATTAGCATGACAATACAATATTGAACAGAGGCCGTACAAGTTTTCGTATTTTCTCGATTGTAGCTCCATTGTGCTGTTGTTTTACACCTTTTTCCTCGGCTCTCTCCATCGCGAATTTTCATGGCTCATTACCGGTCTCTCTCTCTCCCAGCCTGTTTGTCCTGAGCAAAATGAAACGAGATTGCGCGTATATACGCCGACCAGGCGGCAGCAGCAGCAGCAGCAGCAGCGGTTCTTAAGCACGTAATCCCTTTGGCTAACTTTAGAAAGAGAGAGAGAGAGAGAGAGAAAGATCGAAATAATCCGCCGCGCGTGAATCAGCAGCAGCAGCAGCAGCAGCAGCAGCAACGCGCGAGAGAAAGAGAAAGAAGGCTTCGCGCTCGGCGAGGTTATAAAACGGCGAATGAATTGCCGGATCCACCTTTTGCTTTTCTCTTGGTTCTCTTCTTTCTTTTCGGAGGAGCTCGTTCTCTCCAGGCGGCGGGTTTTAATGACGCTGCGCTGCGCGAAACGCGGGTGGCGTTCGGCGTGCGTATATATAAATAAAATCGTCGCGACGACTCTTCACTGACGACGACGAGGAAGACGACGACGTCGACGGGGGAAGTCGAAAATAAAGAGAGCAACAGAGAGAATACGCACTGCGAGCGTTGGAGGAGGCAAGCTCGCGGATGCACGGTAATTGAGCACAAATCAACTTTAAGGAGGCCCGCTCGAGCGAGTCAACATCCTCCGCGCCGCCGCTGGATTCGCTGCGCGAGTGGCTTTATCTCTATAACATCGTGTCGCTTTGTGCCAAGATCGTGTTTGCGCGTAGGACGTGCATTTTCGCCTCTCCCTCTCTCCTGCGCTTCTCCTGCTCCTCGCTTGCTTCTCCTGGCTCTCCTTCGAGCGCAGCGAGCTATCTCCAAGATGCGATCAAAGCTGTGTATATTTTTTCGACTTGTTTATGCTATATACCTATACGGACGCGTGCGCCAGCTCGCTTATATCTTTTCATTTTTTTGGGCCCTCCTCCGGTATATACAACGTCGCATGATGTATACAGGCTTGTTATGCCTGCGTTTTCGTGTACGGCAAAAAGTATATTAAGGGATATATATCTGCCCCAGCCCACGAGCTCGATAAACTTTTGCCATCCTTATCTTTATACGCTTTATATCAAATTTCTCCACAAACACGCATAAAGACTAGTAAAATTATTTTCAAAATTTCATATATCATTTAACCGCACTATACCTTTGCTCTACAATTTTCCTTTACGCAAGCGCGACTGGCTCAACTTTCCAATAAATCATGTAGAAACGCGTAGTTAAAGTTTTGAAATTGTTGCAAGCAGCGAAGAACGAGGTGCGCGCTACAAAAAGAGGTTAATATCGGACGTTGGAATCGTTTAGAGAGAAAGAGAGAGAGAGAGAGCACGCAATTTTCGTCCCCGCATGTAGGTATTTCTCGCGAGCGCGTAAAGTATCCTTATAGCCCGGGCCGGCCCGGTCCGGCGAGCTCGCGCCCGCAGGAGAGGGTGCAGAACTCATGTTTCCGTAATGCAATTAGATCCGTCTCTTTCTCCCCTTCCTTTATCTCTTTCTCTGCGGTTTCTGCCTCGCGTCGCGCGCAGTGTCCACGCGCTCTGCTCGCGCGGATCCTTTTGCCGTAGCCTGCGCGCAAGAGAGCCACGCTCCGCACTAAAGCGTCGAGGCACACGGGCTTAGAAATAGCTACTCTAATTAGAATACCGCCTACGCTCGCGTCTCTGTGTATCGCTCGGCCGCCAAGACAAATGAAATAATTCGCGAATAAACAAGGGCTGGCCCCTGCGGCTGCTGCTGCTGCTGCTGCAGCTTGAATAATGCCACCGACGCCGCCAGCAGCGATAAATAGAGGATGCCTCGAGTTTTCCACTTGGATTTAATATTATCTTAATAAGGGATTTTTAATTTCAAATTTATCAATTATCTTTGTAGGGTTGAAAAAATTTTAATAATTGGAGAAGGCGGAATGCCCGTTTATATTCCTTTGAGATGGAGACAAGGCGCGAAAGAGCAGATCGGAACGGCGAAAGTGCAAGCACGTCTTTATAGGGCTTAGCGCGCGCAGCATGCTAGAGCCTTCAGGCACAATTTTCCGTCACATATATCTCTGCCGGTGGCCGACGAGGCTCCCGAGGACAGTAGTTAGAAACGCTGCCAGCTTGTAAACGCGCGTGCAGATAGCAGCTGAGCGCATCGCGGAAAATCGCGCGCCGACACAACCTGCTCGCGCGCGCTCCACACACGCGATCTCCATGCGCGATATGCGCCCCCGACGCCGCCGCCGCCGCCGGGCTGCTCTCCAAACTAGATCGCTCCTACTAATTCTTACGACATTGACAAACTGCGCTTGAGGGATTTACAGTCACTCGGTCGTTTAACTTGCGTGGGAAAAAATAATTCTCGTTAATCGTTGTTCGGATAAAATTGGCCATTGCTCATATCGGTATGGCTAAATTTTATTTACTATGTGACTTTTTTTTTTTTTTGAACGAATTTTGAAAGATTCACCGCTCAAGAGTAAATGCAAGGAGACAGTGCATGCATTGTACTAAATGCACGCTAAGAGCCGGTAAACGCGTACTAATATCTCTGCTAATTTGAGCAGTTTCTCGTGCCGCAGCAGTAGCAAGTAGCAGCTCAGCAAGAGCGCAGCATAACACAGCAGCATTGACATAGTAGCTCGAGCTACTCGGCTTGTCCCGCATACCGCGCTAATAAAGCACAAGTTATTTATCGACTCGCCTCCCTCCCCGTCTCACTCGTGGCTGGAGTTACTTGCCGTTTATTTCGGCAAGTGCTCTTTCTTCTGCCTCCCCTCTCCTTATCGTCCTCTTCGTCTTGACACTTAGCGGGCGCGCTCGTGCACTAAAAGTTCGAAATAGGCAAAGCCGCTTAGCGCTCGCGGGACTTCATTTATCCCGGACGGAATAATTTTATTGGCCTGGCAGCGAAAAGAGGAGTAGAGTGAGAGAGCTAGCGCGCGTGGCAAAGAAGAGTTATATTTTGCGTAAGCCTCGCTTGCACGGGACGGTTAATCAAGGATAAAATTTATCGATCCTCAAGATGGGAGGAGACACGCGCGTAATTCCGGCTTTGCGAGCCACGCGCCGTGATGTATAGGCGTAAAATATTTTGGCGTTAATTCGCGCTTGGCAGCTGCTCCAAAAGCGAATCCACGTATTTTCTCGCTCTGCGTAACGAGCTTCGTCGCTCTTCTGCATACATGCCCGATGATGCCCAATTTTCTTCTGCCTTCCTGCGACTGCAGCCTGGCCTTTTGATTATTTCGTTCTCAAGAGATAATAATCGCACGAGATGATTGATCGGGATTTCGTAGACTGGAAATGGCCCTTTGCAATTAACATTCCTATCTTGCTTCGCTTAATTGCAATTGATCTTGGCTTTATGGCCAGTAAAGCGGCATTAACGTTGCGCCCTCAAAGTGTTTTGAAAGCAGAAAATGTTGTTGTTTATCTTATCGTCGCACTTCATCCGAGCCGCAGTGTAACTTCAGCTGTTGGCAAGAAACTCAACTTTTCTTATCATATCGAGCGATAGGAAATTAACGAATCGCAAATGCAAAAATAAGCTGGATTCGCACGTAGGAGCGTATCTTCAAACCAGGTGCGCGCGGCA
Source organism: Eupelmus urozonus (assembly GCA_900480035.1). Classification (NCBI taxonomy): domain Eukaryota; kingdom Metazoa; phylum Arthropoda; class Insecta; order Hymenoptera; family Eupelmidae; genus Eupelmus; species Eupelmus urozonus. The sequence continues at coordinate 4,822 of UELX01002062.1, forward strand.
TGCCGCAGACGCCTGAAAAGGAAGCGACGAGCGACTGAAATCCGCGAGTGCAGCGCCCGGAGAAAAAGGGCGCTTAATGACCGTCTGTTTTTGCAATTAGCAGGCAAAAAGAAAGCCAGAGCCTCCTTAGACACAGAGCCGAGATAATAAAAATTATGATTCGTACATAAAGGCATGGTATAAAGGCCCGAGCGCACGGGGCAAATGGAAATACCGGTTCCTCGCGCACGCGCGTCATTGATTCCGCGAGGGCCTTCCCTTTTTACTTTGGCGCGCGACTACCGGCCGGCTCTGTCTGTGTGCGCGCGCGCGCGAGCGCACCTCGCTCTGTAAGCGTCATCCGTTACAAGATCGTTAAGATCAGGAGTACGCAGCCGCCGTCGACGGACGTTATTTAGACCGTTGTAAAGCGCTAACGAGACATTTCGTTTTACAAAATCGCGAGTTGAGGCATATATTCGCGGCCGTAAATTCTCTGCGCGGCCGGATGTTAATACTCCCTTCGCGAGTTTTCTCTCTGCGAACCTTCAGTAGTCTCTCCCTCTCCCTCTCTCTCTCTCTCTCTCTCTCTCTCTCTTTCTCTACTCGTTACACGCATGTCTCGCCCGCGCTTCAGGCTAGTCTTCCCTACACGAAATTGTAAGAAAAACTGCTTAATTTCATTTCAGGGATAAAGTTCTCAATTATTCGTGGAATATTATCGAAAATATGGACTGTTTAGTAGGAAGGAAAAAATTATCTTAATCATTTAATGCTTTTATTCTACACTGTTTTCAACATTATTTATTTTCATATGTAGAATCAAGAAATGTTGTTTCAATTTGTACATCGAGACTTTTCGTGCAAAAAAATATTAGTTTTATATTTTGACGTGAAAAACTGTAATAAAAACTTTATTAAATATTTATTATAATTAAAATACAGAAATTTATATGTCATTCGTTTTTTGCTTATTTTTTACCGGTCAAGTAAACGGCTCATTTTGAAATATTAAAAGAGTATCGATGCACAAGTATGGGTAAAATTTTAATTGTAAACTAGATTTATTATTAATTTTTTGTAAACACAAACTTGACATTTAGCTGTTAATTAATTAACGAAATCAATAGCAGTGGCATATTGGAGTTATTTTTAGGGGAAAAGGAACAAGTAGATTCTGACATGTATAGTCCGTCTGTTTCTGAAAATTTAGCAAGGTAGAAGAAGGAGGGGGGGGGTGTAAAGAAGCCTGGCTGCCGAACGATTTATCGCTATTAAAAGATTATCGCGGCAGGCCTTTGGACGGACAGTGACGGAGCGGCTCGGGCGCTTGCGGCGGAACCGAATGTATCTCGGGGGCTCATCTGAAATCGTAAATTGCGCAGCAGCCACGTAAGTCTCTGACGTAACGAGGTGAAAGGCCATTCGTGATCCAAGATCGGGCCCCCCGACAAGCAGCGAAAGACTATGGCCCCTGAGCTTTGGGCTCGCGCCGTCTTAATTTAAATCTCCCACACCCGAGGCGCACTTGATTGTTATAACGCCAAAGGAACTAGTTCGCACCTGCGCGCAAGCGAGACCTGCAGCCGAGCCCAAGCGGCGAATAAATCGACTCGACGAGAGGAGCCGCTAAGCGAATAATTTTTCTTATCGCGCTAGCTACTCGCTCCTTGCGGCTGCGGCAAGAAGGCCACGAGCGAGATTTGGTTATTTTATGGGTTCCCGTTCGGCCCGCTGAAGGCTTCATTGGTTTAGAAGTACGCGCTCGCTTGAATAATTCATGCTTTCTTAAACTTCAAATAAAGTATTAGAGTATTCCTACAGCTGATTAATAATGGAAAAAAGAAAGATGAAAAATTCAATAATTTCCGTCTAATTATTGTCTAATCCTCAGATAAAAGTGATGCATACGATTAAATGAGCGTCAGTCTCTTGGATTAATTATCTTTTCGCTCTCTTATATTTTCAATAAAAGAAAGTACGCGTCGATAAATCAGGCGGCGCGGCGCAATAATTTCTCTCCCTCACCTCCTAGCCAACTAAATCAAAAGCGTCATTACTTGCTTATAAGCGTGATTGCGTTAACGATCTGGCTGCGTCGGTGTGTGCAGGTGTGCGCACTGGTCATATTGCCAGAGAGAAAGAGCGAGAGAGAAAAAGAATGAAAGCGAGCGAGAGAGAAGGAGCGACTAATATTGGATAGCCCCGTCAAACAATCTCATTTAGCGAACTGCGCTTTTGCCCTTATAGCAGGCTCGCGCACCCCTTGCTCTCTCGCTCTCGCTCTCGCTCTCTCTCAAAGTCCCAGCGGCGAGAATGAAGCGAGAGAGGGAGAGAGAGAGAGACCTCTGGGGCCGAGACGCTCGGAGTCGGATATCTAATTAGCGGGGGCTGATCGGTAATTACTACGATTAATCAATCCGTTTTCCATTTGTGCGCCGTGAGCACGCGCGCTACAGAAACGGGGTGAGAGCGGGAGAGAGAGAGAGAGATGTGGCTATGCGGTGGTGCTAGTGCTACAGTGGTAGTAAGTCGGTGCGGAGTAATCGAGGAGCAGAGAAGGAGAAAGGGCTGGCTATGCGGCCTGCACCACCGTCGCTATGCCCCCTGCCAGCGAGCATTGCGCAAAAGGCGCAAGTATTTCTATTGTTGTTCGGCCGAGCGTTAATGCTTTTCCTTATTCTCTTCCAGCCGAGCAAGAGATATTGGATTCTCGCCGCTACTCTCTTCTTCCCAAACTACTCGTGTTAAATTTTCATTTTTCTTGTTATACGACTTCCTTAAATTTCCTTCCAATTTTCTTATATTTCAATATCACATTTTTTATTCTTTTCATTAAACTAATGAAATTTATTTCACGGCGTAAGTAGTGGAATTAAAAATTTATTTAGCCGCTGATGAAAAAACAAGCGAGCATCAGGAGCGAGCGCGTCTCGAGTGCGCGCGAGCGCTATATAGAATTAAATTTCACTCGGCCGCGCGTTAAAATGAAATTAAGCTCATTTCTGACTTGGAGTGCTAGTGCGCGCTGCGTCTCTCCTACGCACGCGTCATGCGACGTAGCTGAAGAGAGGCGACGAGCATTACAAGATTGACAGGGTCAATATGCATAAGTTTGCCAACCCACTCGACGAACAAAACTCTTATTACATTAGGCTCGTGCGCGCGCGCGTACACGTGCATCTGTCTCGCTTATTCGAGAGTGTGTGTATATTGGGCTTGACTCACTTTACGCTCGTTGTCGCTCATCGGCATCGCCACGGCAATATTCATTCAGCGCCGCTTTTTCTTCCCCCTACTCTAATTCTTATCCTGCTTTTGCAATTCTACTTTATCTTTTCGTAAATTCTTATGCTTCATTCAAATAAAAATTCAACTCGTGTCAAAAATATTAAAATTTATTGCATTTATATTTAAAGTTGTTTAAAGTCTAGGAAGGATTAAATTTTTTTTTTTTTAGCTGAAGAAGCAATAAGAAAATGTGTGTGCGTATATGAAGCTCGAGAGCTGAAAAGTGGCAAGGCATCGCTTACAAATCGAAATGGAAGTGTAGCTATAGCGCGCAGGCGAAAAGGGGAGACATATGGAGCGTCGAAATCTCTTGATGCCATTAGCCTCGACTTTGTAAATAGTTTTCGTCCGAAGAATAACAATCGGCTTGGAGAAAGAGTCGGAAAGTAGAATGAGGAGGGTGAGTTAAAGCCTCTGGTGCGCCAGTAGGCACACGCAGGCACACATCACTCGTTCGTCCCCTCACACGGACACAGAGAGACGCCTGGATATATCGTCGATCGATCATTTCGGGGGATAAAGGGTTTGTTTTCCGAGAGAGAAAGATAGAGATAGAGTTAGTCGGGTTTGCTCTGCAACCCTAGAGAAAGTCGGATTAACGCGCGTTATTGCGCCGAGCTTGCGCGCGAGAGAGAGAGTCAAGGGTCGTGTTGCAGTATATAAGGCGGTCAAGGGTCCGGCGCGCGAGAAAGGGTTGCAAAGGGACGCAACACACACACATACACACACTCGGATCTTTGGAATTACCAAGCCACGGCGATTGGTTTGCTCACGCCTCCCTTCTTTCAGCAAAGGGTGAGATAATGACGGCTCTCCAACGCCCCTTCTGCACTTCCGTTCTTGCCTTCCCTTTATACACGATTACGAGTCTGTTTTGCTTTTCCGACGATTTAAGAGCTAAATCAGGAATTTGATCCTTTAGCAATTCTCGCATGTTTACAACACTGGACACGATAGCATCGATCGACCAAGGGGATTTCATGCTATCTCGACATGTGGATTTTCTTTACTTTCTGCTTTCATATTCTGATTGGAATAAAATATGATATCTAAGTGTGCAGTCAACAAGGATAATCATTTACAAAGTTGCGAAGAAAAAAAAATACTTTTGAAAAAAGGAAAAGTAAAGGTTTGATTATAAAAAAAAAAACAGAAAAAGAAAGGGTAGTGGCGCTCAGCTAGCTGGAGCACATGGCCCGAAAGTCAAAGATTCCTTTTTCCTTATTTTTCATAAAATCTCGTTCTCCCGGCGGGCTGGAAGCTCGCGTCCTTTCATCTTGCGGAAATTGCGGCCATCCCCCGTTTCATTTTCACTTCCGACAAAGAGAGCACCGACGTTCTCGCGCAAGAGGTGATCTTGGACTTGGCGCTCCACAGCACTGACAACCTAAAGAGAGAAAGAGTCTCGTAGGCGGCTAGAAGGCTGGAAGGCTGGAAGGCTGGAAGGGGAGAGAAATTGAACCCGTAAAAGAGCAGGAAGAAACGGGAGGCAGAGAGAGAGAGAGAGAGAAGGAAGAATAAGTAAGAGAGGCTGCTGCTGCAGGGGGAGGTAAGAGAAAAAGGACGCTCGCTTGAACGGGGACAATGCTTTCATCATTGCCGCTCGCGCGCTCTTTCTTTCTTTCATTCTCCCCGCGCTCTCTCGCGCTCACTCGTTCTCTTCTCCAGGAGCTGGACTCGCGCTCTCCTCCTTTCTTTTACGCTTTTTAGCCGCAAAGGATCTATTGTCGACGGATATGTACGCGCGGCTAGGGGCGCTGCGTCAGCCGTTAGCTATCACTGTCTCTCCCAAGCGCGCACTGTAGTTCCTGTTGCTGCTGCTGCCGTTGCCGCCGCCGCCGCTGCGTTCGCCGAAAAAAGAACGCCCGCAAGCGGCAGGAAATATATATATATATATTCGTACAAAGTTTTGGCCTCGTTCTCCCTTTGCTTCCTTTTTATCATTCTGGAGCAGCCTGCTATCCCTTTCCTTTTTTCAAAATTTTTATTGTGCGCAAGAAAAATAAGTAAACAAACCAGCTTTTCTGATAAGAATTGCTAGTAATAAAATGATAGTTGAAAATAAATTTGTTAAATAGTTGCAAGTAATTATGTATTGTAATAAAAATGTGCTTTTCTAAAAAGAGGAAGAAGAAGATTTGGACAAGTAGAATGGTTTGTAAAAAGGCCCCCTCAAGTCCAAGAGGCAAGATGAATCGCTTAAAGATCTGTGCGCGTCCCTTCCTCAGCGAAAATCCCGGGGCTTTCCCGAGTCACGTCCTTGTTGGATGAAGATATCAGGGAAATATTACCGGCAGATCGCTGTATGATTGCCGTGTTCGGGAAGCGCGCGTAAGCCCCGCGGGAGTCCCGAGAGCAGCCGACTCGCTGCGTAGACTCGGCGGGGCAGATGTTTTGCGGCGACCCAATCAACCGAGACCCCCAAGCAAGCCGCGCGACAATCAACCATCAAACAATCCCGCACCACCGCCCCGCAATTCACTCGGCGCTAGCTGCTCTTTCTCGGCCTTCTCTTCTCTTCTCCTCTCCTCTCTTCTCTCTACCAGAATATATATACGTGTGGAGAAGCAAGCGAGCATATGCCTTCCTGCGGCTGGATTGATTATGGACTCTCTGCGCAAATGAAAACAAGCTCGAGGGCTTTCGTTATACACAGACTCGTTCCCTCTCGAATTACATAGGTATATAATTAAGCTCGGGCTCTCCTACCTCTATTAACGACATTTTACCTCGCGAGAAATCCTTGAAAATGAGCGAAAATTCTGATCTCTTGAAATTTTAAAGCGATATAAAGCTCAGGTGTTTAACAAGGAAAATACAAGCAAGTTTTCCATTCAAGGGGAAATTGACACGAGGAGCGTTTTCGCTTGCATTATTCAGTTGAACTTTGCTCGTCCATCCCGGCGCCAAGTCAAAAGAGCGTTTTATGCGCAAACTTTTCATTGTTCCGCTGGGCAGCCACTTTCTCTTCCCACTCTCTTGCACTTATCAGGCACTTCATAATTAAATCACGAAATAATGCCAGCCTGACCTCTCAAGCTTCCCTTGAGAAACTCGCGCGCGCGCGCGCCACTAGCTCTATTATGTGATATGCGTAGCACACTTTACCATTGCTCGCTCGCAGTCTTTATCTCAGCATGCAAACGAAGAAAGGGCTTTCTCTCTCTCTCGCTTGCTTGCTCTCTTGGCCAAGGTAGGAGACCACAGGAGGAAGGAAGGAAGGAAGGAAGGAAGGAGAGCTCGTCATGTGGCTGTTAGAGGGACGAGCCAAGTCCAAAGTCCGCCATTCGGAAGCTCGTTTGATGGCCCGTGGAGCCGTTATTGTGTCTCTCGCTCGTCCAGACAACTCGGCCCTCGCCGTTATCCTCTTCTCGTTGAGTACAGGCTAGACTCGTTGAGCGTGCATCCGATAACGACGGAAACTGACAAAATTATTAAAAGCCCGATCCCCCTTGTTTAATTTTTTACGGCTAGTGCGCGCGCGCGCGCCTCGCTTTCTTTTATTTCTGCGCGCTGCTGAGAAGAATTTAGCGTTCGACGGGGGAGCTGGCGCAAATGCAGTAAGCAAGTTTTTATTGAGCAGTATATTAAGGCGCTCGGCTTTCGTCTCGCCGGCGTCTAAGTCGAGCGGATAACCGTATATTTTGACGCCGCCACGGGATCAACCTGCGCCCGGCCCGGCCCAGCCACCTCCTCTTTAATACGCGAGGGAGGCGGAAAACTTTTCTTTCGCCTCGCCTCGCCTCGCCTCGCCTCGCCTCGCCTCTCCTTTATACCGCTGAGACTCGAGCTGCAAACTTTGCTCGGCTCGCGCAAAGCGGCTCTGGAATATGAATATGAATAATGATTATTGAATGGGGGAAAGAATCAATGTGCGCAGAGCGCCTCTCCGCTGCTCTCACGCCTCAAGATAAACAAGTTCGCAAGATATTTACATTCTTTTTTATTGAATCGCCTGATTTGCATGTGTCGAGAGTAGCGCTCTTTGAGAAACGGATCTTCTTTTAATTCTATAATTTCCTGCTGCAGCTCATAAACTTCAACTTTTACATTATATTTAAGAATATTAATTAGTTTCATTTTCTTTAAAAAAGATATTAATTCTTTGGTAAGGATAAATGAATATATAGAGTTTGTAAAAGGATCTATTCCAGCTTGAATGATAAACGTCCCAATCCGCTCGTATGAATTTTTAAAGGAATCAAAATACACTAAGAGAGTAGGGCTTATAGAAAGGGGTAGGCAGTGGCTGCCCTTTCTGCGCGCGCGCGCGAGAGAGAGAGAAAGAGAGAGAGAGCGGCTTATACGGCGAAACTGCGCGAAACAATTTACGCTAATTACGACGGCGGCTTAATTGCACCGTTCTCTCCTTCCTCCCTCGCTCCATCTCCCTTTTGAATTCCCGCGGTATCGCGCTAGCGTCTACTCTCCCGCGAGCGGCGCCACCGGAAGCGCCCTGCTAGACTCGCCATTTATAATTCACAAGTCCTGGGAGCTAGACGAGCAGAAAGAGATTGTTCCGGCAGAGAGAAATAGAGAACCAGAGAACCAGAGAACCAGAGAGAGAGAGAGAAAGAGAGATTCAGCTCGCACGGGCCCAGCCAGAGCGCGTCGCACGACCTACTTTCGACTGAACCTTAAAATTTAAGAGGATCCGCCTTTTCCCCCTTGCTTTTGGCGCAGCGCGTCTTTTCTCGTTTTCGAGAGGCCAGACTCGTGGGAGAAGCTCTGCGGAGCAACTCGAGCGACAAGTCCAACTTTCATGCGCTGGGATATGCTTCGCGAGATTTTATTCAACTCATATTTACGGGAAAGGCTTGCCTAACTGCAACGCCTCACGGGCTTTCCTCATACTATTTCTACTCCAAATTTTAAAATAATTTATATATATATACCTATTGTTAAATTCAATATTCATTCTGAAAATTTTTTCTTTTTTACAACTTTATACCTGCTGCTCTTTTATATACACTATAGTGTTTAGATTAAGCATTTAGATTAATTAAAATGTATATTGCTTAAAAAGGAATTGAAATTGCTAATGACGTGCTTATTTCCTTGGCGATATTTTGATGTAAAGTAGATTGAAGCACAGGCACGCAGAAAATAGCAACTGTGCATACTCCGCTGTTTTCGCCAGCTGTTCCCACGGGACCATGGGAAGAAGGAATTCTCGAATCTGAAAATATTCATATGCAAAGTCGCTCGCGAAAAATGTATAAGAGAGAAGTCGTGGGGGGCGGTCGGAAACGAGCGTAGGCAGCAGCGACGGCGCTGGCGGTGAAACCCGTTTATAATAAAACACAATATCCGAGGATTTTCTTAAGTTGCATATTCAATGATTTCCTCGGAGACTTTGGAAGAAGGCGCGCGCCGCTTGCGGAAAAGGAGTCTGCAAGATAGAGCAAGACAAAGGGGCGAGCTAAGGGAAAAAGAACAAGAGAGAGAGTGCAGGGGATGTGCTTCGAAAATTAAATTACCCAAGCTTTCAGATTATTTTTCTTGTTTTTCTTATTTTATTATTTTACCAAAATTTCATTTTACCGAATTTTGCATGGTTGACAAATTTTTGCATCGTATAATTAAAATAAAAGTTGACTATAGTTTTGAAGATGAAAATTCGAAAAGCCTTTCAATTTATCTTACAAGTTAGCGTAAGCGTATATTGAAAAATTGTTAATGATAATATAGGTATAATTGAATAATGAAAATCTAAAATGTATTTTCTTTGATCTGTTTCAGGTGAGTAAAGAAAAAAAGTAAAAAGTACTGCAGGCAAGCTAGCCAATTAAAGAGCCGGCTTCCAGGTGAGTAGATTTAGCAGAGCGCTATCGCGCTCGTCTCTCCGGGCGCGGCGGGACTCTGAACTGGCAAAAGGAAATATAAAAAAGCCAGCTAATCTGAGAAAGGAGATAAGAGGAAAAAGAACAATGAGCAGCTCGTGTATAGCGAGGTGCAGGCGGGCAGGCAACAAACTTTCGAGTCGTAAACAACAAAGTTCCGCATAAATCTCGAGCTCGAATCTTGTCTCGCTGCGCGCTCGTCGCGCTGCATACGTGCTACTGCTTAGCCCGAATATTGTTTGGCCAGGTCGTCCTCGTCTTCTTCCTCGACGTCACTGCGACGGAGTATCTCCGAGCGTTGAAGCTCTGAGTAATGTCCGTGCCGGCAGAATGATGATGACATAATGACGCGCGCCGTGGGCGAGCCGCCTCCGTTACCACCAAACGCGCTCACTCGCGCCCCTCCAAAACGACTAGCACTGATATTGTTCTTCTTCTCTCTTCTTCTCAAGACGCAAGCGAAAGACAAAGACAGAGAGAGAGGGAACGTTTATTATTAACGCTTAACTCGTCGAGAGCTTAAAACGACAAACACAAAGGGCGGAGCTCGCGAGCGTGTAGAATATGCCGCTGATGGAAGGATTCGAAGAATCGCGACACGCGTGCCGACGGCGACGAAGACGAGTTTCCCTTGCGGCTCGCGCCGACTAGTTTGCTGCTTTTCTTTCATGTGCCCGTTGACGTGTCGAGGTTCCGACCTTCTGTCTGCTTCTACCGAGCACCTTTCACACATTTACGGGCTAATCTATTTCGATAGCTTTTACGTTAATACTGCACGGCAAAGAGCCTCTACTTACATTTTCAAATTGACAAATTATGCGCCTTTCAAATGCAAATTCTTATTATATTTATTTTTATAAATTTTCTAATCTATAATGAAATTTTTAAATAAAGTTAAATTCGGTAAGGTTCACACGGCTGATTTAAAGCTTCACCCGTTGACTGGGACGAGGAGAAGAGTCGCTAGGTGGTTTCGAGAAAACCCGGTCGGCCTTGCGATCGAAGGAAGGGTGTGCTCTACGTTCTAAAGCTATCGCAAAAAGAAACCTTTCCCTTCCATTATCCGGGAAGGGAGCTAGCAGAGCTAGTGGAAAGTGGTAGAGGACGCCCGTATATATATATACATATGAAAAATGATGACGAGGCGCACGCGTACGGGGGAAATGAAATCGGATCGCTCCGAAAAATGCTGAAGGGAGAGAGAAAGCTTGCGCTGGAAATTGGGAGGTCGAAGGTAAAAAGGAGGGTTCCTATATAAGCAATGTTCCCGCTAATTTTAGCCTACGCGTGCGAGCCTCCTTCTCTCAGGAGAATAAGTATAATTAATCAAAAACGCTCTTGAATTCTCCATTTTTTTCCTCTCTCTTTTTGTTTTGTTTCTTTTCCCCTAGAACTACATATAAACCTCTTTGTCGCGGGGACAATTTTCATATCTGTTCGTTTTGCCCTTTTCCCAGTGGGCCAATGGGCTTTTTATCCGCTTCTTTCGTTGCTGCATATGCAGTCGTAAGTTTAGGAGTAGCACTGAATAATTTTATCATTACCGCGATGCCGTGAGAAATAAGAAAGCTAGATTAACATATCACGCGTGTATATGAATGCCAGCGGAATTCGAAATTTCAGATGTGTGGGCAAATTTATGATGCTCGCTTCAATTCATGAGTTTGTGTGATAAAAATAATTGAGCAGATATAACTATGTTTCAAAAAATTATCTTTAACAAAACGAATGGCAGTATATATTGTATGAAATTTATAAAGCGAGTAAAAGTATTAAAAGAATATTAATAGAAATAAATTCGAAATGTAAGTTTTATTGAGGGTTAGTTAAAATATAGGAATATCCGGAAGAGGTTGCGCAATAATTCTTGGGGTTTGAAGGGCGCATGGTATGGCTGTTGTTTAATAGAGGCCGAGCTTGGTTTGAGAGATAGAGAAGTCATGCGCCGGCGAGCGGTAATCGGCCTTTGCGGACTCGTAAACACCGCGGGTTACAGCCATAATCCCGAAGCCCCCTCGCGCTATAGCTACAGCTGACCAGAAACTTGGAAGCTCGAAGACGTCGCCATCCCTTAATGGGTCAGGTTGCGCGAGCGCCCGCGTTGCCTTTCGATTCTCACGAGGGCAGTTTCGACTTCCTTCCTCGTACCTTACCTACACCCGGCCCCGACGACCTCCTAATGCCAGCTAAAGTCTCGACTTTGCCAAATCCTCTTTTTTCTTCAAATTACAAAAATTCCTCCATTTTCGATAATACAACTAAACATTCAATTATCTACCTATTTTTTTATTTTAATGACGAAAGAAATTTTTAAACTCACGAAGCACATAATTTCTTATTAACATTTTCATATCTCAGAGCAAAACGAGCTCACGTCGTTCTATTTTTTTTTTTTTTTTTGCTTTTTCTGAAATAAGAGCACGAGGGTAGCGGCTCCTTCTAAAACAGAGAAAAGAGCTGCTGACTCTCCTCGCTCGACTCACGAAATTTCTCTCTTTCTCTTTCTCTCTCGGTGCTTTCATCCGTAATCGCACTTAGCATAACAATGAGCGCGAAGGCGAAGATAGCGCGCAAAGAAGCGCGAGCGCGGGGGGAAAGAGAAGCGTGCGACGATGCGTTTTGACAAATCGCCCGCTCCTCCTTCTCTGCTTTCGGGGATGTAGCAGCACTGGAGGCGCGCGCTTTTTCTTTTTTTTCCCGCTCTCTCTCTCTCTCTCTCTCTCTCGCTCTGGCCCGTGTATATAGGCGCGCATCCCCCTCGCGTGTACGAGAAGCGCAGTTCCCCGTCTAATTCCCCGGAATGTTTTCGGATGGTGTCTCGCTGGGATCGCGCAGCTTGCCTCCTTCCCCCGCCCCATTCGTCTTGCATGCCGCTCGTCCCGCTCGTCCCGCTCGTCCCGGCGCATTACTTTTTTTTCGCTCTTTCGCTTGCTAACTGTACGAGAGAATGAATAAAGAAAAAAATGCCGTCTCTGGGGATGGCGCACGAGACACAAGATTGCCCAGAAAAATTTTCATTTTCTTCCTCCTCTAGATGTAGCTGACGTACTTGCAACATTTCTGCTATTACACAAAATTCTTCTCTACTCAAAATTACTGGATTATTCGTTGTCTCTTGAAAAAATTAAGCCATTTATTAAATATTACCAAATTTTTATTGCTCTTGTACCATATATTTATATGATGCTCTGGATTATCTCTAAGTAGTTGTTTACAATCTGATTCTCAGTTTATTTCGATCCTCTGCTTCTTTTTATCAGCCACTACAAAGCTATTACTTTTATGAAGGTTACTCCATTGCAGTTGGAATTATTTATAAAAACGAAATAATGAAATCAGATTTTTTTGTGAATCGCCGAAAAAGCGTGATAAGTATCTAGAAGAGTGCAGAAGAGCATCAGATGTATAAAGCAGGGCAAGGCGATTCTTCTTGGTCGAAGCGTATCTTAAGTGCGGGTAAAAGCGAGCGAGGAATATAAGGAAGCGGGCAGGGAGGATGTCGCGAGTGCGCACGCCCCAGGCCATTTTCATTTCCCGCGGCAATAGTTCATTAAAAAGGTGTTTCGAAGGCAATTCCGTGAGCTATTAGGTGGCCTCTATCACCCCTTCGGGGGCCATTTCCAGGCGCACCCCACGTCGCTTCTTCCCTCGTTGGTCCACCTCTCCCTCTTTCTTACCTCTTCTCGCGCGGCCGTAGAGTCGTGCAGGATTTGCCGCCTGCGGGCCGATCCTCGATAAAACGCGGATGCTCCGCTTTTTTTTCTTCTCACTCCCCTCAGCCCCGGCGCCCTCTTGTCCCTAGCCTAGCTCTCGGCGTCCTTTACTTGTCTCCCGGAGCGATGACAAAAAAGAGAGCGTAATTTTTCATTAGGGGCGCGACGCAACTGCGCACGGGGGAAAACGCATCGCTGGAAAAGCGCGCACGCCTATAGTCATAAAAATGATTGAATCTTAAATAAAGCGCATTACGTGGGGAGCCAGCAGCTATCTCACTTTTTTCCGATACTTAGCTATCTGTCAAAGCAAATATTTCAGAGTCAGCCGAAACTCGCGCGCATTTCGGCAAAAACTCGCACAGAATAGTAAAGAAGATCTGCCATATTAGTGATATCTCGTAATATTTTAAATAATCTGGCCAAATTCTATAGCCTGATGAGGGCAGCGAAATTTCAATAAATCCTATATTTACATAACAATAACAGTAATACATATGCTCGTTATAATGAGAAGAAATATTATTTATAATAACATATCTGCTGAGTAATAAAGTAATGTTATATTGTAATAAAATTGACATGTTTAGCATATGCAATATGAATGAAATTTCTAAATTAACAAATTGTTGGGATTTACAAAATTCCTTTATTATATTCGAACATTAGAAGCAAAGAACGGTCGCCGAAAAAATTAACCGAGATAAGAGCACAATATCCAGCGGAAAAAAGAAAAAAAAAAGCTTCCAGTCGCATGAATCCCGAGTCCAGGAAAACTTATGGCTATCGTAAGTTGCTTAATTTTCCGGACATTATACAGGAAAAAAGCAGCCACATCCCCGAGGGCCGAAAATTGGTTGAAATATATAAGAGCTCGAGAATGTAGGCTCGGAAGAAAGCCGAGAGCCGAAATAATGTCGAAAAAAGCGACGGAAAGGTACCAGCAGAAGCGGCGGGGATCACGGCGACAGGGAATCCGGCTGTGCGTGGAAAAACAAGAATGAACGAAGGCCCCCTCCCCCCGTTAATAGGAGGGAGGCGAGAGCGAGGGCGCAGAGCAGGGAGAAAATCGAGTAGCGGAGGCAGGCAGCGAGCGCGAGGCCTATATAAGAGTCCGAGTTGATAAGGGCTTTGCGCGATGGACGCGCGAGCGAGAGCGAGAGCGAGAGCGAGGTTGCGCGTGCGGGCGGGCAAGAAGGGATGAAACAGAAGCGATTTATCAAAGTGGGGCGCGCGCTGGGAAGCCGAGCGAGGGTGGACGCGGGGAGGGACGGGGCCTACGCGCTGTAGTAGCAGGTGGAGAGAAATCCGCGACTGAGAAACGATGAAGCCGATGGGGGCGCGGAGGAAAAAACGCTTCGAGCTCCATTTGGCTCTGTCGAAGAGAATCCGAGAGCGCCCGATTCTTCACGCGCCAGCCCAACAACTCAATTATATAAGCCCGAGCCGCCTCCGTCTATAGGGACTCGTGCACGCATGGATTTGAAAAATCTACAATACTCTAGCTTCTTCGATCGCAGCTACTCTATTGTTTTTTCATTAAATTGCAGGATTTTATGTACCCTTTTGAAGATTATATAAATGAATTTGTCAGTATCGCGAGAAGAAAGGTGCGGAGAAAAGAAAATTTGAAAAGTATTATCCTTAAAAGTGATTCTGACAATTCATTGACAGTGTAATAACAGGTATTTATGAAAATTAAAGAGTCCCGAATTTAAGGTTAGGTGTAACTAAGCGATGAGCGAGGCAGGCTACTTTGTTCTGGAAAGTGTGCTGAGAAAAAGGGCCTTAATACTACTTTAATGCCCGAGTCGTTGCTGGAGTGGCGCTCGGGTCTAAAATATAGCCCGGCGCGTGTTCATCAGGTGTTTCCTCGAAACTGTCGGGCTCGGCTCGGCTCGCGCCGTTTTATGGGGTCGAAAAAAGGAGGAGAGCCGCGTAAAAGAGACGAAAGAGCGAGAACGAGGCAATGAAGTATTATATTAACGAAATTTCGGCGTTTTAGGGTCAAAAATAGGGAGAGGCGACTGCGCCGGAGGGCCGCGGCTGCTGTAATTATACGGTAGCATCCTCTTCCATCTTTCGGAAGCGCACACCGTAAACTTGTCGAGGAAGAGAGCTGGCTACTGGTCTTCCATTTATAATAACCAGGCCTAATCCCTCCCCCCACCCGCTTGCCTTCCCTATAGCCCCCTGCACGCGCAAGCGAGCGCGTGTCGTAACGTAATAATGGACCGAGCGCGAGAGCTAAGCGTCCGTCGGCCGGCGAACGAGCTGCCATAACCGAGCCTTACTACGGGCAATTAGCCAAACCTTCCGGATATGACAACCTTTCGGACCTCGACCCTATCGCTTATTCCTGCATTTAAGCAATTCATTTATTTACAACAAAATTTTAAATAAAGCAGAAACTTCTGCCCCCCGCGTCTCTCTCTCTCTCTCTCTCTTCCTAGCTGTTATAATCTCATTCTTGATTTGGTCGCTTTATTCGCCGCCTAGACTCCCAGAGCCAAGATAAACTTTAGCGCAGTCTCGTACATCAGCGTCGATAGACTAAAGGGCCATGGCCGTCGTCGTCGACTTGGGCGAGCTTGCTAGACTTTTCAGTTGCATTGTTGCGCCCGCGCTTGGACTATTTTGAGAGCTTTGTGAGATCTGAGCGCAGCAGCTGCGCAATCCATCACCGACAATGATTCAGTGACAAGCTAAGCACTGGCGAAAACGAGCTTGCCATCGCGTACTTGCTCAACAAATTTTTATTTATTTATATGCTAAAACAGAGGCTTATATTTTAAAGCTGGAAAATATTATTAATCGTTTATATTCAAGCTATATTTCGTTTGTTTATTTACTTATATTGATGGCGTTAGCGATGATATCTGTTAATAGGCTTTTAAGACCATAAATAGATAGGCTGAAACATCGTTTAAAAGCTATAGATAGTTTTATTAGGCACTGATTCGTTTAACATCAGAACTGGAATCTATGGACATTATTATTATCCATCTATCTGTATACGTTGCCGCATGCCATACGAGCAAGGTAGTAGGTACGGGCTTATATCTTTTGGTCAAATGTCGCTCTCGCTCGCGCCTCTATTTCTCCTTTACGACAGGCTTTTACGATTCGAGCTCGAAGCGCGAAAGAGACTTACAAGTTTACGTGTACATTCGACTTTGGCTTTCTCTCTCTCTCTCTCTCCGTCAGATTTTACGACTCGAATAAAACAATTTACAGGCAAATAAATATCTTCGTAAAACATAAAATTAATACAAATTAGGTAGATCATAAAATATTCTACCTGCACTTACCGATACAAAATAGATACGAACTCCCTTTCTGCATTATCTACTTTTTTACGATAATATATATAACTAGTTGAAAAACGAATTCTCTAATTCTCCTTACCATCTCTGTTTTGATAAAAATTTTTGCAGCTCGGCAGCTCCTTCCTGCTCAAATACCTTTTTCACGCCTTGCGTGTACTCTCATCTCTTTCTGTTTCAAGCCCGGATCCCGGCCTGGTATCGCAGTTGTATTAGTTTTTATGAGAGTAATACACAACGTTTAGAGGGATAAAGGATTAAACGACGCGGATGTAGCACCTGATCACCCTCTTGCAAGTGTCTTATAGATCTTCCAGTGGGTTACGCTATCCCGGAAGAATCGCCGAGCACGCGCAAAAGTAAATAATACCTGTCGGATAGATGTGAGGCGGAGACGCCTCTAGCTCTACTTTTTTGTTTGTGTGTGTTGCCCGGGGGCGGAACTGTAACTGCCTACTCGTTAACCTATCAGGAGAAATCTTTTTGTCGCTCAACTATTTAATTTGGAATGAAAATATTCATTAATTTTTAATATTTTAGTTGTAAAAAATGGAAAAACTTGTAAGCGTAAAAAAAGAAAATAAAAGATCGGCATAGTGGTAGCCTGCAGCTGGTCTATAGAACGATCGAGTCTGTCGAAAGCCGCGTACGGTCCGGGATTGCGAAAGCATCATAAATAACGTTTCCGCTCGTCTTTCCCTCTTGCTCTAGCGCTCGCGCGTCTCGCACGGATATCAACTCGACCTTTACACGAATTCTGGCTTGCGCGCTTTCTCTCTTTCCCTCTCTTTTCTCTCTTTCTCTCTCTCTCTCTCTCTCTTTCTCGATTTCTCATTCTCTCTGCGCGCACGGGCTCGAATCCTCCGCACCGCTCATCTCTCCCTCTTTGTCTCTGCGCAGCTTCGTCGCGAAATATGAGTAAAAACTATACGAATAAGAGGGCGCGGGTCGCGCCCATAAATAACGACGCGGCTGACAGGGCGCGCCAAGCGCCCGCTCGCGCTCGCGTTGCGTGCGCCAACGCGGGTACTGCGTATTTTTCGAAAAAAAAAAGATACAACAGCACAAAAAAACGATCTCACTGTCCCCTCCGTCTACCTCCGACACGAGTTTCGCAAACAACGACTCGGGAGCAAGCGAGACGGAGAGAGGGAGCAAGAGGAAAAGATATATAGAAGATGTGCTCTCTATGTATACGTGCGTATGTAGAGTTTTTCTTGTCCGAGCTCCCTCCAGCCTACGGGAGTTTAACCGATCTAGCCCGCGCGCGGGATAACACGTCTAGCTTTTTCCTTTGTCTTTAATAAATTTCTAATAAATTACTTTGGAATAGATAATTTAGTTAGGTGCTAGGTGTGTTCGCTAGATTTAAAAGAAAAAGGTGAAAAAGTATATAATGAAGAAACATGTAAAGAGGAAGATAAATGAGTTTAAAAGGAAAAAGTTTAAAGTAAACGCGATTGGAGAAAGCAATGTTTCATCGGGTAAAAAGCTTTTTCAGGAAGGGTTAGACTAGGAAGCCAGCACGTATTCGGTGCAATTCGGCACTCTGGCTGCAGTTCCATCGGTAAATTCGATATTCGTGTAAAGCTAGAAACCCTGTAAATTCGAAACACACATAGCCCTCCCTCCAACCCCTCTTTCTAGTGCTCAAACAGATAGTCTAGTGCTCGTGTTTCAGCCGAGAAAATAATATATGCGACTGCTAATGCATAGACGTATGCCTTGCGGCGCGGGCCGGCTGAGCAGGAAAGCTGCGGATGGGGTTCGGTATGCATCGTGTCTCTGCGCGCTGCGCGTTGCGCGCTGAGTGCATACTGCAATATTTACCCTCCAGCGTGAGCGGCGCAGCCTCGCTTTTTGCTTCCCTGCCGCTGCCGCTGCCGCTGCAACCCTCTTTGCTAAAGAGACCGAGACGCGAAACATCACGTACTCGCCTGGAAATATCACGGGAGCTCGCGCCCGTCTAATTCGCTCTTTTGCTCTGCACCTATACTGAATTTTTAATCCAGCCTTTACCAGCTTATTAAATGCCGTGCCATTTCAATCTAGCTAAATGCCAAGCTGAAAAATTGAAAGCCGCTTATATCCAAAGAACATGCTCTACAAGCTGTTTAACAATGATGTCCTCGGGCGAAGAAACATCTGAAACACGTAGAAAAATGAGAGTTACAAAAGCGCCGAGAAATTTTGCAGCGCGCAGGAACGGAAGAATCTTCATTAGGGGCCGCGAGAGCAGGCCAGGAAGACGGAGGATGGGGAAGCCATGGGAAAATGTAAATGCGCGCCGTGGAGCAGGGAGTCGGCATCCCTGTAAGACAATGGCTGATTATCTATCCAGCGCTTCCTTTTAAGGCTCGGGCACGAGCCGTGTACGAGCCTCGCCGTCGCGCTTACAACTTATAGATATATATAGCTGCACTCTACCTCACATACGGCTACGTGCATTTAAGGCTGCGAATCTCTCCAATCGTTACCCTATACCGACTCGCGCTGCCTCCAACATCCTCCGACTCTGACTCTGACTCTGACTCTACAGGACCATAACTTACGTCCATCGCGTGCGATGGCTCGCCCAGTCATAATGACGTTATATAGCCCTTTCGCCCGTTTCGCCCGTGAGGCCCTTGCCCAATAAGCCAGCGACCAGGAATGTTAATTAATTAACTAGTTCGCTCTGTCTGCGCTAGTCCTGCGCACATGATTGCAGTACATCATTCCAATTCTCTCGCCATTAAATAATCCACTGCCTACTGCTTCTCTTTTATTTTCATTACAATCTTTAATCTACTGCTTCACGACTAACAATGCCAGAAAATTCGACTCATTATTAAATTTAAGCATTTCTCAATTATTATAACAATTACGCTGAAGCAAATCACTCAATTAAGAATTTTATTCAGAAGAAATATAAGCCATTCAAAGTGGCATCAACAGAACCATGTCGTCCTTTCAACACGATTGCTCGCTCTAATACGAATCTGATAACAAGCCAATCTGTCATCAAGTACCCGGCGGACTATACGCAAATCCGCTTCGAAAAAGCAGACGTAACAAAGAGAGCCGATCTGAGAGCGACAAAGGGAGTTACAGAAAACTAGACACAAAGTGCGCGTGTATATATATGTATAAATGCGTATAGGCACGGTCTCGTCGTAAGCAACCCCCTTAACAGCAGCGGCGGCGGCGGCAGCAGCATCATGCAGTAGCAGCCTTCCGCCTGAGCGGTAGCTTTCTTTGTCGGGCTTTTGTTGGCCTGTGAATTAGATCGCGTAATCCTGTTTCTATTTGGAATGACACCTTCGCCTCGGAGTTGACGTTTCAAGCGAGCGGGGAGCTGCCCATTGTAAGAGAGCTCAGTAATTGACTCCGATTGGATGAGTGGATTTGGATCCCAGGCGCGAGATTCAAATTTGTTTTCTACGCGCGAGCCAGGCTCGCTTCGTTAGGCTCAATTACTCACGCTCTCGCTTCAGCTATTTGTGTGTCTCTCTATAGCCCGCTATCTCTTTCTTTCTTCTTCTTCTTCTTTCTCGTGCTTTAGATTTAGAGTATGCAAAGAACGATACGCGCTCGCAAATGGCTGTATTTAAATTTAATAAAATTCACCAAGTATTGTTGTTTGCAGGCGTTAAAATAGAGATTATTCCATATAAGGTGGTTAAATAATCCTAGCGGGGAGTCTAGTCGCGGGCTAATTAATATCTTGCTGGGCAGATGATCGTATTTCAATTAATTCGTCGTTCTTGTTGAGAAGAGCGAAGCAGCGGCGGAGCTAGGCATATAACGAGGACGCTTGGCGCTTGAGCTAGCTCGCTCTCGGCTATATCTCTGCGGGCGCACTACTCCTCAAGTTGCAGATTTTTCGAGCGACTCTCCCCTTTATGACTCGAAGGCAGCTCGGCTTTCCGGCGAGCTGGCTTCGAAGCGCGCGCGTGATTATCCGCCGAGCTATAATAATCTTTGCTTAGTCCTCGGCTCTCTTTCTCGAGCTGTTCAACAACACCTGTAACCCGAGAGGCGCAACCCTTGGGGCCCTCCTCGTCGCGTGCGCTTCACTATTGGCGGAAGGTTTCGCCTCGCTGCGGTCGCGCGCACTTAACGAACGCTAAGTACCTCGTTGCCGGAGACAAACCACACGACTCCTTTATATATGCTATACCTCCTTTCATTCCTTTCTCCACTTGCCTTCCTTTTTTTCTTCTACTTCTCTTCTTCCTTTTCTTTAGTCAAAGTACGCGCGCGCGCGCGCGCACGCGGGAATAATGCAAAGGGTAGACGCGTGTACGCAGAAGAGGAGACAACAGTCGGGACAACCGCAAATGCGGCCGTGTTCCGTGACGAGCGCCGCGTAATGACGGTGTTTACGGCTGCGCTTACGAAACGCGATTGTGGCGTACTATGGCTGCGCGGACGCGTGCCCCGTGCCCCCCAATGCCCCCCATGCCCCGTGCTTTTGCGATATTGCGAGTCGTTTTGCACGCGCGCGCACAGCCCACCTTCTGACGATTTCATTTCTTTGGCCTTTTCTTACTGCGGTCACTATTTTTTTTTTTTTTTTTTTTTTTTTGCGGCATTGCGACTAGCTGCACAGGACTTCTGGGAAGCCTTGATTTTAATGCTCTTATTACGAAACTAGTTGAACTGACTCACTTTCACTTGGCTTTTCTACTACAATTAAGATGCGACTGTATAACCAAGTGAGTGTAAAAATGGCAAAATGTATGAAAAAAGAATAAATAAAGAAAGAAGGAAAAATGGCACTGTTGATTCTCGTAAAAAGAAGCGCGCAATAAAAAAGTAATCCGCGTAAAAGACGAGCTCCCATTAGGGGTCAAATAAATATGCGAAGCTTGCTTTTTACATGGGGCAAGATGAGCGCATAAAAGTGTAAAGAGGCGATGATGATGATGATCATCGTGGCGGATTAAAATAACAGACATGTAAATGGGCCTGCGTGCCCCCATGGCGAATCAAGTCCCATGAATATATGTATATAGGAGCATATATACGGTGCAACGGGGGGTCGTTTCCTTCTTCTCTCTCTCTCTCACTCGGAGCTATATCGGCCATCGGTGAGAGCCAAAGTAACGCGCGTGCAAGCCTTGCGGGATGGGATGCAGCGCAAGAGTAAGGAGTCCCATCAATAACCATTAGGTTCGCGCGCAATTATAACCGCATTCGTTAGCGAGCAAGCCTGCAAGCCTGCACGACTCAGCGCAAGCAACCAGCGACCAAAATAGTTATAAGTCTGCGCCGAATAAATAATAAGAAGAGGAGAGACCGTTTGCTTCGCGAGTTCCCGACTCTCTTTCTCCTCTCACTCACCAGACCCCCCCCCCTCTCTCTACGAGAAAGAGAGAGAAATAAGCCGTGGAAACGATTTGCACGTGTCTTCGCGCGCGCCCTTGTTATATATTTGCTTGGGCTCTTTTGCTCATTTTACCGCCTCGGGATTGCCAATCGACTCGCTTGCAAAGACACTTTCAGGAATATCTGTTTTCCCCACTTTATATAGCCGTACAATTTTTCATTAATATTTTTCAACATTTTTCTTTACATTCTTTTTATATATTATATATATTCTTTCGAAATTATAATTTTTAAAATTTATTTCAACAACCGTGTCGAAAAATATAATAATAACTGTACAACATAAAAAATGGATTATTTATGTTTAAAGGTAAACAGCTTCACAATAGAATCTAGTTTAAATAAAAATATCTTGCATAGCTCGATTTTAACATATATAAATAGCCTAGGGTAAGTCACAAATTATTGTACGTTATCGTTTATCGCGAAATCTCAACGTGCACTTCACACAAAAGAAAAAGGAGGTAAAATAACGCGCTCTGGCAGGTACGTTATTATTCCTTTATACATATAAAAATTACGTCGCGCACGCAAGTCGCTGCAAAAACAATGCTCAAGTGCTTGTAATTTTATCGTTTATAGTCTATACGTGTATGCGCACTTTTTTCTTTCTTTATTATGTAAATTTTCTTGCACACCTATAGACGTTCTCTTCTTTTTTGTTCAATCGATAAAACATTTTTGAATTATTAAATTCTTTTTTACTGCTCTGTGATACACATCGAAAAAAAGTGCACTTAATTTCGAAAAAATAACTAAAGAATAAAAATGCTGCATTTGAAAAGTTAATGTCGATCGTTAATTCTATACCTAATTTATGAAAACTAATGATGATTTCTTTAATTTCTTTTTCATTTTTATACTTTTGGCATATCTAAGTACTATAAAGTTAATAAAAAAATTTGTATTCTTAAAATATAATAAAAATGTAAAATAATTTACATAAGTACGAATGCGAAGCTTTTTATTTGATTTAAATGTATTTCTTTGAGTTGCTCAATTGTCTAGCAATATTCGATAAATTAATATATCATACGTAGTGACTTAAGAATCAATTACACGCATTTCTATATCTTGTTGATATAATCTTCTACATAGTAATGTTAAAATGCAAAAAGTTTAAAAGCTTGAAGAAATTTATTGCCTTGTGAGAGAGTTAAAAATGAGGAAAAATAAGATACAGTTTTCCAAGAAGTGAAACTGGTTTTCCTTCTAATAAGTTTCATTCCAGGCAATCGTTGCCACCACAAGATAGGTAGGAAAAAGGCTAAAAGTAAATCGATACGCGGCACGCATGAAATAAAATAAAAAAGCAATAGTACAACATTGTCGATAAATTCAAATGGTAGAAAAAAAGGAATGGTAGAAAATCGTAGGAGAGCTATACCTTCGTTATCGTCCCAAGCCGCGCGATTCGCCGCGAAGCCCAAGATCTTATCGCCTGAGTATCGTGAGATTATAACAAGTACTATATTATAGCTGCGTTCCTAGCTTTTTTTCTGCGTTGCACGGTGGCGAGGTTCGTTAATAAAGAATACCTAGCCAGGCGAGAGCCTGCTGCCTCGGCGAAGGAGCTGCAGCTCCTCGTTATTCGATATTAATAACGAGCCTGCGGAGAGACTCGAGATTGCGCGCCGTACGGCGACTCTAGCTGAACGAATAAATAGAGAAAGAGCCGGGCTATGCTAGAGAGGATAGGAGTGCAGGGAAGCACGCAGCACAGAGGAAAAGTATGTAGATAAGGATCGATACGTAATTCGCTGCTAAAAATCTAGTCTTATTTTTGCCTCCTTTAGATTTCCTCCAGCTATCAAATTACGATGTAGATGCGGAGATTTCCTTCGATTCGAGACTTGAAATTTAAGTATATAATATAGCGCAAACTGAGCGTTGCATAACAGCCACTAGATATCGGGATAATAATTGCATTGGAAATTCTTGCAGATGCAAAATTATATTATCTTAACCGCAGTGCTTTATTTTAACTTTTTTTATTTTTCCTTCAATTAACGTAGTCAATTAATTAAAGCAAAAAATTGGAAACTCGAAAAAAGTTGAGTCGCAATAAATTAGTGTCAATTTAAAAATTTGAATAGCAACGTTTTTTCCCCACTAACATATGATAGTAATGAAAGCAGTAATTCAGCTGGGTGTTAATTTTTAACACATCTTTCCTGGCTCGCGATCAAATAAGCCGAGTTAATTTTTTATCCGGTAAAGAGCTCGAAATGCGAGCTCCACCAATTCGCGGACGCATTCCTGAAGTTTAGCCGACTCGTTCTCATTTGGTACTTCTAATCAAGGTCCTCCATCCCTCTTGCTCGTTTCGAGTTATAAATGACCGTCCTTTCCTCGCTCTCTCTCTCTCTCTCTCTTTCTCTCTGCGGCTGTCGTCTATCAATTTTTTCCAGTAATAACAACAGCGACAACGAGAGGGCAATAACGCTAATAACGATATACGTCGAGAATGAGCGATCGCGGGCTCGAGCTAAAAAACCGAGGGATCCCGCATACACAGAGGCACAGGCACACATATATATATGTGCATGCTGCCATGCACGCATAAGCTCGAGTAGCCCCTGTCGAACGAGATTTCTCTCTCCCTTGCTCTATCTCTGCTTTATTTCAGATGAAATATGCAGTCCAACATTTATAACCAGTTTTCTTTTCCCCCAGAACTGGCGGCGACTGCGCCGGGGCTACGGCGGCAAACCTAATTGGAGCCGCGCGGCCCGGCTTTTGTGTCGATCTTCTCGCGTTCTGGCTTTTTGCTCCCTACCAAGCGCGGACTTTATTTGCTCGCTGATTTCTCTCGGCGTGCATCATCGATGTATATAAACCCGAACGGGGATGCCAAAAAATACGCGACAACTAACCATGCCCCCAATGATACTTACTCCTTTCTGATTTAATTTTATCACCAGACATTTGTCAGTTTGCGTGAATAGTCACATTCATCTACTGACCATGGGAATTACACGACTTTAATTCATCGCCTTCATTCTCTCAGCATCTGCTTTTTTCACCATTTTTCAACCACTCAACCGGAGCTGCCTTTGCCCTTTTCTCATCTTCTTCTTCAACACCTTTTATTATCTTTACGATAATACAGAAAATTATATTGGCTTTTGAATTTTTGATACATTGAAAATGTGTCAGAAAAAGTCTAAGAAACAAAAACAATAATCATTGGTATAATGGATTTTTGGTCAACTACGTCGAGACAGTAAAAAAAAAAAAAAAGAAAAAAAAAAGTGAATAAATTTTGAAAGTCTGGATCCTAACGAGTGGAGTACGTGCGATTCCAACACCACGGGATCTTTTCCAAGATCTTTGGTGAATCATCGGCACGACGAGTTGGTCTCTCTTTCTCTTTCTCTCTTTCGGTCTTTCTCGTGGCCTCGTGTATGGCGGCCGATGGAACACAATGATGCAGCTCTCTACTCGACTCGAAAGCGTGTCGATCTACACACGTATATACGAGAGATGCAAGAAGGGAGAGACAGAGAAAATACCAGAGAGGAGGTGCACGGGTCACATTCCTTGGAGCATTATTTCCTTGCTCACTTCACGAGGTCCAACAAAAGGCCAGCTTCTCTCTCTCTCTCTCTCTCTCTCTCAAAAGAAGAGAGAACGCAACCCGTCCTCTCTCCTTCTTCTTTTCTTTTCCTTCTCATCCTCCTCCTTCTCATCCTCCTCTCTCCTTCTATCTCGCTTCTCTCTCCCTCTTGGACGAGTCTCATTAATGGTATTCAAAGATTCCACGGCTTGATCGTGTCCAGCAGTAGAGACCGCGACCCTTTCTTTTTTCTATCTCTCTCTCTTTTTCCCCGCTCTCTCGTTTCATCCTCACTCTCTCTCCCCCTCTCTCTCTCTCTCTCTCTCTCTCTCTCTCTCTTTCACTCTTTTCTTTCGCTGTCCTTTTCTTCGAAGAGCGCACAAGCACGTTTCGATATATACAGAAGTGGCTTAGGCGCGGACGATAGGTAGATTCTCGCGAGGATTAACGTCCCAAACGATGTCTTCTCTCTTCGGTATCTTTGATGCTTTTGGCTTTACTCTCGCTCTCACTCTCACTCTCTCTCTCTCTCTCTTTCTCTTTCTAGAACCTTGCCTTCCCCTAACCCTTCGGCCAATGATTCATAAGTGATGTTTTTTTTTCTTTACCGCTAGAAATTCTTACGATGCTCAGGAATAGTTTATTCATCCAGTAGAATTACTAAAAAATCCGTGACTGGTTTCCATGACTGAAAACCAGAAATTGTAGTATTGAAATTTCATGATTTTTAGAAATTTTACTTATGTGTTTTGAAACATTATAAATTATTTTATCGTGTAGTAGTATCCCTCATTAATAATACAATTGTGGCAGTTAGTTAAATGCACTTGAAAGATTAAACGTAATTACTGAAATTATTCTACTGAGAGAATCTCTACATTGTTAATATAGCCGAGGAAATGAAGTATTTTTTTAAATCTGCAATCACATAGTCATTTCCATTGAAAGCAGTAGATGCATTTAAATGCAGCAATAATCAGGGGACATGTCCCAATAGCGTAGGTAAAGTTCACATCTCATCTTATCCGTTAGGATCGAATCGCAAAAAAACAAGCCGCGGATGCACGAGTCAATAGTATATATAGCGATGCAGCCGCGTATACAGTGTGCGCCTCGTTAGATCGCGGCCTCAAGAGCAGCAGTCGTTTTCGCGCGTTCTGTGCGCCGTAGGTGGAATCTCCATCTCTCTCGTTTTCTCTCTTTCACATAAAGGTACACCCACAGTGCTCTTGCACCTCAATGCTTCTTGGGCTTCTGCGTCTCCTTCTTCTTCTTCTTCTTCTTCTTCTTCTCCCAGGCGGCGAGTAGAAATCTAAGAGTGTGAGAGAGCTGGAGAGAGAGAGAGAGAGAGAGAGAGAGCGACGGGGGGTCGCGTGATTTGTGGCTGGCCCGAGAAGTCACACAGCGGCTGATATATTTTACGGGCGGTCGTCGTCGTCGGCACTCCACCTTCTCTCGCTCGGTCTTGGCGAGCGCAAGGAAGGAAAGAGAGGCACCACCTCCGCTCGTGCGCGTGCCTTTCCTCCTCCTATCCGCCATACGTCGACTTTAAAGATACGTCCTATGAGAGACGGCGCTGAGGCCGCCTAGGTGGGGGATCGCCCGCAGCAGCTCTCTCTCTCTCTCCCGCTGCACCGTCTGCGCGCGTGCATGTCTCGCTCTCGCTCTCGCTCTCGCTGTGTGTGTGTGTGTATGCACCTAGAGGAGGCGCGGTCAGCCGCTTTGCGCTTTACACGCGGCTACATCCTATTTACATGAGAAAGGAGTCGCGCTCTGCTCGCGGCCTCCTGCTATCTTCCTCTTTTACTTTAGCTCCTCTATTCTCTCTTCTCTCTCCCGCGCGCCTCTCGCCTCTCACCTCGCAAGCGCAATCGGACTCCATCCAGCTCACCTCTACTATATCTCTCGCGCGCTCAACCTCGCCGCGGTATACTTTTCCTTGAGGATCAGAGAGGCGCCCTGTCCCGACTCAAGAATCTCTCGCTGGCTCAGTGTAAACACGGTTCATCATTATCACCAGGGGATCCTATAATTCAAACGGCTCATCTCACTCTCTTTCTCCCAACTTTTCTTACTCATCCTTCTCCTTCTCCTTTTCCTCCTCCTCCTTCTTCTTCTTCTTCTCCTTCTTCCTCTTCCTCTTCTTTATTATATTTGAGCACTATGTGACTCTGATGCTATATGTGCAAGTCATTGTCGTGTGTGCAGCGCATATTGTGAGAGCCAGGACGAGGGCAAACGAGAGAGGAACAACCTTTATCTGATTAGACGACAATGCGATTCGTTGACGCGCTTATATGCGTGCTTAATTTTAAACGTGGGCTTATTCCGTGAAAATATTCGTTTAGTGCACGTGTAGCGAGCGTGGAAAACGAAGAGTTATGTCCCCATATGCCTTGGGATATCGCAGACTTTTTTCTTATTTTTAATAAACTTTTCAAAAAGCCTGAGATATGAACCGATAAATTGAATAAGCGACAAAGTCGCAATTATCTCCAAGTATCAAAATTATAATATATTAGTCTCTATATAAACATGTTCCGTTCCGGAATCAAAATTATTCGAATAATTTGAAATATCGTTGCACACAGTGCAGTGTGCGGCTGCACATAATTTAATGTTAAAATAAGTTATTAGAATAAATTATTTAGCTTCGATCAAAGAAAAATTCATCTTACATGATTACCTAGACTCGTACGCAATAAATAATCGGAAAGTTGTGTAAATTCGAAAGACACGGTGGTTTCGTACCTAAAATACTGCGAATACGTATATTATACACGTACAAGATCGAACGATCGCTCGAGGTGAGCAAAGCGAAGATTGTGCGAAATTTCCTTATAAAGAAAGCATGATAACTCTTTTGAAGGGGAAAAAAAAAAGAATCGGGCCTTATCTAGGGAGCTGACCCCAAAGAAAGGACAGCAGCGCATTAATCGTTATCGGAAAAAGCGCGCCTGCACGCTTGCGGCAGGAAGAAAAATTTAAGCGCCTTTTGGAAGCAGAAGAGCGAGAGGATTATCGGCTATTCCTATCCGCAGTGAGATAGCGAGTGCGCGGTGTTGGAAAGACAGGTTGGTCGCCGCAGGGGTCTAACGCGAGCGCGTTTCTATATGAGCGGAGGAGAGAAGGAGGAGCCGGCGCGACGGGGAGGAAAATAAAGTAATGAAATCGCGTTGCAGCAGGCCACGAACTTGCATCTCGCTGATGCTCTCTTTGCTCGCCGCGAACCGGCGAATTCTTCTTTCTTTTCGCTTCTTTTCTTTTATTTTTAACCTTTTCTTTTTTTGCCTTTCGCTTTCGCTCTTTTTCGATGCCGCAGTTTCTCTCCCCCCACCCCCCTCCTTCACTCTCTCTTTCCGTTTTTCTTCTGGCTTTTCGACTTGTACTCAGATAGCTATAGGGATGACATTTTAGAGGCTATTGTTTTCCAAATCGGAATAAATTCTATCAACTTTTTCGTATAATGAAATCGATATTTTCTAGACATCTTTTTTACAATTTTCAGAAGGACAACTGATAAGTACGAAAAATTACTCTAACGTAAAAGAAGAATTTTTAACTAAATTGTAGAATACGAAATTGAATCGTATTTTTTTTTTAAACTTTGTCAAAAAAAAGAAGAATAACATGATAATGAAATATATTAGTGGAGAAATCGTGTAAAAGAAAAAATTCCTGAATTTGATGATTACGTTTGGTGAAAAAAATGATAGGTGCTAGCCTGAAGTAGAAAAGGCCGCAGCGAGAAAAAATGGATTGGAAGAAAGATTGGTGATCCTGCAGAAGCGCAGTTAAAATTTGGCCTTAGGCGCGAGCAGGGGCAGGGGCAGGGGCAGTGGCGAAGAGTATAGTGTCCTTTTTCCATGGTAGGCTTGCTTGCTCGGGCTGGGGCTTATTTTTTTGTTCTTATACTCTCTCTCTGGTTTGGGATGTTTTTTTTTCTTCCGCTGCTTGCGATGCTTTCATGTGTGCGCGAGAGCGAGAGAGCTATCGGGGATCTCGCGTCGTAAGTCTGGAACTTTATGTTCGCGCGGCTAAAACCCCGCGCGCTCCCTAACTTACGATTGCTTCGCATGTTCGCTCGTGCTTTCGCTCGCTTGCTTGAGACGTCCACGTCTTGGCCGCGCGAGCTCCATTCCAAAGCGGATATATCTGCGCGCGTCTCTATATACGCCGCGCGCCATAAAGAGTCGCCCAAGAGTGACCCGCGCCCTGCGGCTTATCTACGGCCGTCGGTCAGTTTTCAGGACTCGAAATTTCCGTTACAACACTCCCTGTGTGTGTGTGTGTGTATATGTATGTATGTACGCGCGAGCTCGAGTATACGTGAGAGAGAGCAAGAGAGTATAAATTCAGGCACGTGCTCGCACACGCGAATAAAGTTCGAATCTTATGAATTTCCTTGTCGAGCTCGCGTACGCCGAGAGATTGTAGATTCCGCCAAGCGAGCTCTTCTTTTGCCATCTTGCGCTCGCGCCTCTTTTGCTCTTCTGCTTTTATTTTTTATTTACTTTTTGTTGTTGTTGTTGTTGTTGTTGTTGTTAAGCACCAACATGTCCGACGCCTAGCTGCAATTTGCTCTGGTATTTTATTTATTTTTTTATTGGTGATAAATAATTTGGAACTAGCTCATCTTAGATATATATTTTTAACTAATTAAAAGTTGGTCGAAAATTTAGCAAGTAAGATTGAGAAAAATGAAAGAATTTGGAAGAAATAAAGAAGAGATTCATAATGCTGGAGTGCGGTTGGGTTGTTGTGGCGGCGGTGGCGGCGGCAGATCGAGAGCAAGTGTGAAAAATCGCTTCACCTTTGTGTGCTCGCGATCGTCCTGTGCTCTCGATTTCTCGAGTATTATTATTCTCCGGCATCTCGCTGGTCGTGCCGAGGAAGAAGCGGGATACACAATATATGAATGGCCGCGCTCGAGCTAATGCATCGCACAATAGATCAATTACATGCATTAGCGGGCTCAGAAATCATCCTTGCGATTCTCTTTTTCTCTCCCGGCTCGGAGAAAGATATTGATATCGCCGCCGATGGAGGGAGAAGGAAAGGGAGAGAAGAAGCGCTTGCGTGTCGCTTCGCTCCACGTGTATGCACGAGCGTATATAACCTACAGAGTCTCTCTCTCTCTCTCTCTCTCTCTCTCTCTCTCTCTCTCTCTCTCTCTCTCTCTCTCTCTCTCTCTCTCTCTCT